>KZ108297.1:6309-115271 GCA_002116355.1 Dothistroma pini CBS 116487 | reverse complement strand
GAAGAGAAGATCAACAAGATAAAATGGTGTCGACGACAAAATGCCTCACACTACCTGCTCTCTACGAACGACAAGACCATTAAGTTATGGAAAGTCTTTGAGAAATCCCTAAAAGTGGTTGCAGAGAATAATCTCTCTTCCGAACTCACACCAGCGGGCACTGGAGGAGCGAACGGTGGTGGGCCTGTGAGGTATCCAAACCAGCACTTTCGCAGTGTTGCTGACCTCAAATTCCCTCGCATGACCCATCACGACACGGTGGTTGCAGCGGTGCCACGAAGAGTGTATGCCAACGCTCATGCATATCACATCAACAGCATCTCGGTAAACAGCGATGGGGAGACTTTCATCAGCTCCGACGATCTGCGGATAAACCTCTGGAACCTCAACATCCAAGATCAGAGTTTCAACATCGTCGATATCAAGCCAGCTAACATGGAGGAGTTGACGGAGGTGATTACTGCTGCAGAATTCCACCCCGCCAGTTGCAACCAATTCATCTACGCCTCGAGTAAGGGCACCATCAAATTGGCGGACATGCGGCAGAAGGCGCTCTGCGACGAGCACGCCAAACGTAAGCCATCTTCATGAAGATCCCCACTTGGTGACACTAACGACTTTGTAGAGTTCGAGCAAGAAGAGGATCCATCATCGCGGTCATTCTTCTCCGAGATCATATCCTCCATCTCTGATGTCCGCTTCTCCTTCGACGGCAGATACATACTTTCCAGGGACTACCTAACCGTCAAGATCTGGGATGTCAACATGGAACGACAGCCGGTCAAGACGATCCCGATCCACGAGCATCTCCGACCTCGGCTGTGCGACACTTACGAGAACGACAGCATCTTTGACAAATTCGAGGTTGTCTTCTCCGGCGACGCCAAGAATGTCATGACTGGCTCATATAACAACAACTTCATGATTTATCCATCGGAAGAGGGTAAGGACACCGAGGTTGTTCTTCAAGCCGACAAGAGCGCCTTCAAGGCGAAGAAGGTGGGCATTCCAACTCCAATGAACAGTGCCACTAGTCCAGGTGCTGGTAAAGACGGCAAGAAGGGCAGCCGTGCCAATAGTCCCGCCGGCGGTGCACAAAGGATGCGCAAGGAGACCGACGCCGACCAGATCGACTTCAACAAGAAAATTCTACACATGAGCTGGCATCCTCAGGAGGACAGCATTGCCATTGCAGCGACCAACAACGTAAGTATCTGTACTTTCCCGTCCTGATGCACAATGTACTCACGTTCGACAGCTGTTCGTGTTTTCGGCATTGTGAATGCCTCGTCGGACCATGGAGTAGGAGGCAGAGCTCAAAGACAGGCGGACTTGGTTGGCGCTTCTCGGGGGCCGCAACTCGAGCGTACAGTTCATTCAGCACGATGTAACGAGATGGACGGACGGAACCTGTGGGCGAAGGCGCAAATTTGGGACGTCGTTCGCCGCTGGGCACGGCCGTGCCATCAGATTAGAATTCTCCAGCTTGCATCGACGGATGGATCATGCGACGAGGTATGAGCTGGCCAAACAGTCAGGTAGGCAGCTGGAGAAGTATGAGACAAGTGAAGTAATGCATCTTCCCGATCGCGATTTTGGCAGTCCGGTATGTCGTTCATGGCCGACGGACGGCAGCTTCGAAAGCTGAGACCTGGTGATGACGAGACTGTGAGGATAAAGGAGGCGTGTGGAGACGGAGATGTGCTTGCATTCGAAAGTCAATAAGGCGGAGCCGTGCCCGATGGACAGATCTGTAGAAGTGAACGAGACAGTCTCACAAACCTGTGCTGACTAGTGCAATTACTTCACATCCAAGGCGCTCCAAGCAAAGACAACGGACATCCAACAACCATCTGCCTCGCAAACAACCACCACATCTCCTCGACATCTGGCGGAAAGACTGAGAATGCCACGCTTGGAGCAAGACATCATGGCGGAAAGAGCTCCTGCTCACAAGAAATACCTCAGAGAGACTCATACTGCCCTCGACAACCACAACCCGCGTGAGAGTGCACTCGAGACTCTTGTCAGGCTACTCGAAAGCGGCGATGCATCTTCCGGAAATTTCAAAGCTCGTGCCATCAGTGCATGCGCTATAGCCAAGGAACGGAAGGCGGTCTACGTAGGCAAAGTCCAGCCTCAAATCTGCAACGAGCGATATCCCAAGCGCGCCTTGACGCTCACTCAGCAAGTCTCTGTCATTCCGGATTTTTTCGAGACGATTGTCAGCAAGATGCAGATCTTGGAAACCTTTGTAGCTCAGTGCGTCAACAGGCAGTTCTGCGACTCGATTGATTCCTTTGTCATGCTAGAGCGAGAGCTTGAACTGCGACTCGAGTCCGTTTCGGAATCCTTGAGAGCGCCTTTGAAGATGAACTGGATCGAGAGACTGCCAGGATGCAATTTTGAGATTTCATCTTACGATACTCGAGGTAGGCGTGAGACCAAATGTTAGAACGATTGCTGCTGTCTTGCCTCGACACTCGATCGAGCACATACTGACTATCCAATAGGCTGGCCAGAGCAGTTCATATCCGGTAGTCGCGATGCCCTCAGTGCCTCCCTCGACGACGGGGAATATGGCATGGACGGATCCTCCCTTCGAGCATCGGCAGCCGCTGGACACAAACGTACGTCTTCCAGCCTCCACCGAAGCAAATGGAGCTCTGGACAAGCTGCTGTGCTCGTAGCTGGCGTCGTAGTCCCACGTCACCTCCCAGAGGAAGCATCGAGAACAACACAGGACTCGCGGTAGGCGGTTTCTACGACATGGCCAAGGAGATGATGGCCGAGCATCGTCATTGTCCTCGCGCACAGGAGCATGACCATCGTGAAGGCACTAGCGAGGTTCGCGTGGATGTGCTCTGCGCGATGGAGGTCGGGCTTCAGGCAGATGATCCGCTTCTTGTGAAGAAAGGAGAAGGCTATGCAAGAGGATCGCGACGATAAGCAGGCGAGAGCTGTTTGGAGGGGGCGACTGGAAGCATACACTGCTAAGTAGGCGGCCGCAGCTAATGGGAGAGCAACACCCTCGATAGAAGAGTTCGAAGCGTCTCGGAATCAGGCAGGCGTCCGGGGACCACCGCAGTGAAAGCCGTGCATAGGGCAAGATATTCGTGGGGATGGCATGGACGGAAGGTGCGATCGCAAAAAGGACCCGCTGCTTGACAGAATTTCGTGCTAAACAAATTACCTAGAGAGATACCGTACATCATGTTGAGACCACCTGCCCCGTCTTACCAGTTTCAACCTCATACACCCAGCCCGTGATCGTCTTTCCAACCAGCGCACCATGTCCTTTCAACCACTCCACTTCATTCTTCACGGCCTTCTCAAGGTCCGGGAAAGGCTGAAAGTCAAAGGTCGAGGCAAGGACTACCGTACCAACATTGTTCGCCACGACGCTCAGCGCATCCGTGTTGGTAAAGGTAAGCATACCGCACCCGGTCTACTCTGATCAGTGCATTTGATCCATCCATTCCCTCAAGCAATGGCTACTCACATGTTTGACCAAAATGATCTCGCGAGTACCGAGCAGGTGCTGGGAGATGAGAACCGAGCGAAGAGCGTCCTTGGCATTGATGATGAATTAGAGAGGTACTCAGGTACATACAGGAGCATACGGCTCCTCTTATGCTATCTCATACAAGGGAGACCGGATGCGGTGAGGAATGTAGAGCCCATTGTCCAACAATTGCCGCCAGCGTTGCGGACGACGTGCGCATCGCCTAGGTCGATACCGTAGGCTGCGGCAGGGTCAATTCGAGCGTCCATATATGTCACTGTCTTGGTCAACAATATTCGAGAGTAGCATTTGATAAGGGGAATGGTACCAACGAGATACTTCTCCGCCGGCGGCAAGGCAAGATGACCCCTGTCGGACGAAGATGCGTACTGCTCATTCTTGGTCTTGAGATTCTGTTGAATATCGGTTGCCATGTTGATCTCGGTGCTGTTTCTGCTGTACGCGGGTACTTTACGAATGCACTTTTCCCTGCGTTGATCAAATTCCGGAATTATCTGCATCCCAACAGTTCGGTAGCGAACGCCGAGAAGTTATACAGGATTTACTTTGCCCGGATGCTGCCAATTCCTCATTGCGCCATTGAGGCCATTCCCAAGCTGGGCTTGCTCATCAGCGGGGCTCGCGCACGCCTTTGAAGCTAAGGTAGGTACGACAACGAGTACAACAGCTCCCTTGCCCAAAGCAGTCACATACTGCGTGCGAGTCACACTCTTGATTGTGGCAGCGGAGCTCTCCCTTGAACGTCCTCGTTGAGGGCTTTGATGAAAGCTGGACCTGTGCGACAGCATCCACCGATAAGACTTGCTCCATTCTCGATCCAGTCTCTCGCACTGTCAGCAAGCGATGACCTTGCAGAAGAGCTGACTTCGCTGGTTGCGAGTGCATCGTCAGGTCGCTGTCCTCGCCATGTTTTAGTCGACGGGTCCCATTTCTCGCCGGAGTTCGGGTAACAGACGAGAGGCAATGTCGTGTGTTGCCTGATGCTTCGTAATGTGTTCGTAGAGCTTGTCATTGGTACACAATTGATACCGAAGGCCACAATCTGCTCGTGTTGGTTGACGAGCTTGAGTAGGTCGTTCCATGTCGTCCCGTCGCTGAGGTGGTCCGCGTCTCGTGTGGTGCAGCTAAGCCATGCTATAGCCTGAGGAAAGTCCGTCTTGAGCAAATCTAAAAGAGCTTCGACCTCGGTCATGTTGGGCATAGTTTCCAGAGCAAACAAGTCCACACCTGCATCGCATAGTGCCTGCATCCTCGGCCGATGGAAGTCCCTGAACTCTTGTATTGATCTGACATAGTCACCTCTGTACTCTGAGCCATCCGATAGATAAGCACCGTACGGCCCAACACTGCCAGCCACGAGCACTGGGTGGCTACGTGGCATGGCACCTTCTTGATACGCAATCTCGCGGGCGTTTTGAGCCAGCGCAACAGTACGCGCCACTGCTTTCTGGGCTTCGGCTTCCGAGAGCTGAAAGTGTTCTCGGAGACCTTGAGTAGAGGCTTGGTATGATGCTGTGATGGCAACATCGGCACCTGCTCGAAAGTAGTCCAAATGAATGTTCTTGATGCTTTCGACGCCGGCGGGGTCTTGAATGACTTTCATTGACCACAAGGGGTGGTTGAGATCATGACCTCGTACTTCGAGTTCTGTAGCAAGGGCACCGTCCAGAATCAACGTGCCTCGTGATGCTAACAAGTCGGCGAACTTTTCCTTGCTTGGCATGGCGAGTGGCTGGATGGCAGATGGTTGAAGATAGACTTGTATGAGGATGCTGGCCGAGCAAGAATCACAGAGACTTCAATCATGAACAGCCGACAAGAGGCCGGTGTGAATGACGCCGAGCCAGTAGACTGCAGCAAAGCGAGGCTGCGGGTCAACATGATGGCAGACCATAGCAACAACGTGCCAAAAGGTTGGCTTTGAGTTGATCGTTACGTCGTGAGGAGTGAGGGGGCGAGATCAAAGAACTGACCATCACGGTGATCATGAAATGAATTAGGATGGAATGGAAAGAAATGGAAATTATGAAGTGTGTCAACCGTCAGGCATCAAGGCAACGGCAGCTGCAGCCACGCTAGCTGAAGCTAAGGTAAAGCTACATCCATAGAACCACCCATGTCACCTCCACGGCACCCAGCCCAGCCCAAGCGTCCAGGCAATACGAGATCTGCTCGCTGATCGGATCGCATGTCAACGTCTCTCCTCCGCCAGACGGCCGCCAACATGTCGCTCTTCTCCTTCTCCACCCCCCTCGATATCGACATTGTCCTCGACAACACCGACGACCGTCCCACCGTCGACGTCAAGCTCGACAAGAACAGGCGCGAGAAATGCCCGCTGTACCTCGACGGCGAGACGGTCAAGGGCGCCGTGACGATACGGCCCAAGGATGGCAAGCGACTGGAGCACACGGGCATCAAGGTCCAGTTCGTGGGCACCATCGAGATGTTCTTCGACCGCGGCACCCACCACGAGTTCCTCTCGCTGCAAACGGAACTGGCCGCACCTGGAGAGCTGCAGCACCCGGTCACACTGCCCTTCTCCTTTAGGAATGTTGAGAAGCAATACGAATCGTACCATGGGATCAATGTCAAGCTGCGGTACTTCCTCAGGGTCACAGTTTCCAGGCGAATGGCAGATGTGGTACGCGAAAAGGACCTCTGGGTATACTCCTACAGGCAACCACCGGAGACGAACAGCGTCATCAAGATGGACGTCGGCATCGAGGACTGCCTGCACATAGAGTTTGAATACAGCAAGAGCAAGTACCACTTGAAGGACGTTATCGTCGGCCGCATCTACTTCCTCTTGGTTCGTCTAAAGATCCGGCACATGGAGCTCTCAATCATAAGGCGAGAGACCACCGGCGTCCCGCCCAATCAATACAACGAGTCCGAGACCCTTGTGCGCTTCGAGATCATGGACGGCTCACCCTCCAGAGGTGAGACGATCCCCATCCGTCTCTTCCTCGGCGGTTTTGATCTAACACCCACGTTCCGAGATGTCAACAAAAAGTTCAGCACACGCTACTACTTGTCGTTGGTCTTGATCGACGAAGACGCAAGGCGATACTTCAAACAGAGCGAAATCGTGCTATATCGACAAGCACCCGAGAACAGCGCCCTCGCGCAGCAGCAGGCCAAGGAAATCCAGGCCAGTTGAAACCACGCTGATGAGACACGAATGGGCATGGATCTGGGTATGGGAACAAGGAAATCTTATCACCAGGCGTATCATAGTGTACCTCAGGTCACCAAGAATGACACGGCATCAAACGACGCGGTGCAGGAGAAGCATCGACGACCACCGCCAGAGAGAGGCGAGTGGGGAGAGCTCTTTCGGGGGGCTGCAAAGAAGGATCTGTTGCAGCCAATAGAGCACCAGCATATCAAGCATCATGACAGTGGTGCCAAAGGGCACCAGCGAGAGCTGTCATCGTCGACAATCTGAGTCAATAACGAGCTTCAAGGACGAGGCCTGTACAGGGTTTCAATCAAGTTACAGGTTCTTGTTCCACCACAGAAATACCGAAAAGATGCGCTCTGAATGATACAACGAATCCCACAACGCCGACGCTCATGCTGTTATGTTCTCAGATGTCAAGTACCAATCTCAAGAGTCCCAATGATGCCGTCCAACAGTACTCGAGTGCATAGGATGTGCTCACAAGCACAAATCCAACCTCAGCCCCATCAGGCCCAACCTCAGTCTGTGACGTATCCCGATTTCCTCCTCGCTCTAGGCATCTTCATAAAAGAGGTCAACTATTCCTCCCGCTGCACCTCTTCCCTCAACGGCGACTCTCCAACATTGTTACCAGAAGAACTTCCTCGACTCAAAATCTGCGAGGCCTCACTAGGCCTCTCACTAGAAGGAGTGACAAGGCCACCAAACGAGCTCTCACTCTGCACACTAGGCGTCAGCGGCGTTCCAGGCTCAAGCGAAAGCTGGACTTTTATTCCAAGGATCCACTCATGCTGTAGCAATTCCGCTGCAGACGCTCGCTTAGCCGGATCGCGGTCGAAGCAGCGTTTCAAAAAGTCTAGACCAACGTCGGAGAGTTGTTCGCGGTTTGGCATTTGAGGAGAGTTGCCATTCGCGATGTTGTACATGATGGCGAAGTCGTTGTCCATGTTGGCCCATGGTCTGCTGCCGGTTGCCATTTCGCTGATGACACAACCAAGGGACCAGATGTCGGCTGCCCCCAGTCGAGCGTGAGGGTGCTTGCCACCCTTGATGACTTCGGGCGACATGTACATAGGCGTGCCTTGGACAGAACGTTGGTCGCCATGACCGTTAGGACCATCGGCGACTATAGTCTTGCCTTGCTTTGCAATGACTTTGGCTGCACCAAAGTCGACGAACTTGATCACGCCGTTGTGGTCGAGGAGAATGTTCTCAGGCTTGATATCGCGATGCACCACATTTGCCTCGTGTAGGTATCCCAAACCCTCAAGCATTTGCAAGGCGTATACCTGGAGTACCATCTCGTCTTCGATGCGGCCATGCTCCAGCAGACCAGCAAGCGAGCCACCCGAGCAGTATTCCATGAAGATGTATACCTTGTCCCTGTGAGGCTCAATACCGTAGTACTGGACGACGTTGGGATGGTCAAGGACCTGCAGCACGCCCATCTCGTCGCGGATCTGCGAGACAATGGTCGGAATCATCTTCGGGTCTTGCAGACGAATCTCTTTTACGGCCATCAAATGACCGCTATCCAGGTTGATGGCAGCGTACACAGATCCAAAAGTGCCGCCGCCGACGAATTGTCCTTGCTGCCATCGCAGGTGGACGTTACTCGCAGAAGCAGACAGGTGGGTGAGGGCGCGGTCGGCGTCGTTAGAGTCCTCGAGCACTCTGCCCAACGCCTGTCGTTCGGCTTCACGATCCTTTCGCAACTGATCGATCTTCTCCAATTCGTCAAGCCACTGCGACCGGACTATGCGTGAGCTTTCCTCGTCGTCTTTCAACTTTCCGACGTCAAGCCTGAGTTTACCCACCATCGCATCCATGCGTTGCTTTTCTGCCTGAGCAGCGACAGTGCCTCTGGCCCCCATGATGTCAAAGTGACTGATCAGGAGACTCATACAGCCGGCCACCTTACTTCTCAGTAGAGCGTACTCTTCGTCAGAGATCGAAAGGATGTTCTGCCCTCGTGTCATGACCATTGCGAATTCAAGCGCCACGACCGCCCATCTGAACGTCTTCCGATCCGATGCGACACAATCGTCACATATGAACGACACCCAGTCTAGTGCAAGTTTTGTGAGCTTGTGTTGGTTGATTGCTCTTCGCTGAGCATCCATGTGAATCGCAGAACGTTGACCGAATTCTGTTGCGAAAGCAAAGCAGGTCTGGATGAGTTCCTGGCTCTCCCACTTCCTCCCGGCGGCTTCCGTCTGCGAGCGAACGATAGCGACAGAGTCCATAATAGTATTAGAGAGCTTGTGCGCGGTCTTGCGGATCTTCGCTAGCTCTTGGTTGACACGCGGCAGATTGGCCCGTTGCTCGACAAGCACAGTCAGGTCAAAGTTGCCAGTCGCTTGACCGAAGGCCATGTTTGCGTTGGCAAGTCGTTGCTGGCTACCATCGGCGACTAGTCGTAATCGACCCGTCTTGAGGTCAAGCGACTGGGGTGTCTTGAGCATCTCCTGGCCGATCGTGCCCAACGGAGTCTCCATGCGGGCACCCTCCCAGTACAGTGTGTTCTCCGGTCGCAGGATCAGGACATATGGATTGCTGGGATCTTCTGGGCTATCTTCAGCGTGGTAGCAAGTCCCAAGCATGCTCTGGATGTCCTTTGGTCGTTCTCGCAGAGCTGGACTTGCCAGGATATACATCTTGGCGCCACTCTTAGCCTCATCCCCAGGGACGAGCGGAGGCGGGCTTCCAGGAGGTGTCTCTATCAGGAAGTGGCCAGATAGTCTAAGCGCAAG
The DNA here is from genome assembly GCA_002116355.1 of Dothistroma pini CBS 116487. Taxonomy (NCBI): domain Eukaryota; kingdom Fungi; phylum Ascomycota; class Dothideomycetes; order Mycosphaerellales; family Mycosphaerellaceae; genus Dothistroma; species Dothistroma pini. Next base: position 105,805 of record KZ108297.1, on the reverse strand, counting down.
CAGGAGGTCTTCGTACTGCTCGTTCTCAATGTTGATGTTGTACTCAGTAGCATTTTCAAATCTTTGACTCAGAATCCTGCCGAACCGGAAGATCTTGCGCTGACGAACACGTACAGAATCCAATATCGACTTGTAGCGCTTGTCCATCTCAGCCGTGCCGGCAACTTCGTCGGGCGGTCTCTGGAGCTCTTTCTCAAAATGTGCAGCTAGTCGAACCATTGATTTTGAAGTCAAACTCGAGAACTGTTCTGCGACTTCGACATCACCCCCATCCAGATATCGGCCGAGCTCGTTCGAAAAGTCCCATTCTTGCTCTAGAATCTCTGCCTCTTTGAACGTGTTCTTGTTGGCCATGAGTTTCCAATTCAACATTTTGAAGTAAAACTTCAACGCATCGAGAATCACAGAGTCGAAGTTGTCGTCAATGCATGGCGGCAGGTCCCAGCCTGACTCTGGCTGAGCAATGATGTTGTAGGCCTCCTTGATCTTCACTGCGAGCTGCAGGAGGATCTGAAACTGCAATATCATCTGCTCAGCGGTCATAACGCCTTGCTGTGCAGAATCCTTCATCTTCTTAGCATAAGATAAGCGCATGCGTATGATCTCTTGAATGAGGCGGCTGGGAAAGTTGATCAAGGTGAGGAGCTCTTCGATGTAGGGCGGTAGGTGACGATCTGAGAACGCTTCGGCGTTGCTGATCAGGGTGGACTTTGCTTTGTGAATGACAGTGTTGACTCCCTGCAGTAAGCTCTTGTCGCCCTGCAACGACTTCAGTCCATCTTCCTTTAATATCCGGTCAATGAATGAGCTGTCGTCGAAGAGATGATTGCCCTGCTCGCTTTCTGGGTACACCCGTGGCTGCGTGAAGTCGAGCTCCATATTCCCGACCCAGCTCTGCAGGATGCCCAATTCTGTATTGATCAATTCTGTGGTGTTGTTCCATGCTATGACCGCATCACAGGTCTCCCTGTAAGCAGTCGACGCGGCACGCGGATGAGCTGCCTCGAACGCTTGCCGGGTGGGATAGAGTCCCTCGATCTTTTCAATTTTCTTGACAATCTCCTGCACCTGTTCAACAGCCGCCTGACCCACCTCCGCCTCTCCTTTGATCTCAAATGCCACGATTGACTCTATAGCTTGCTTGATTTTCGACCTTCCGTCGTCGATCAACCTCTTTTGCGCTGCCATTGACCGACCACATGTTTTGGCTCGGACGCCTATCCACACTTCCGTTTTCAGCGTGTTCTCGCCTTGCTGCTCAGGACCTCCAATCAGCCGCTTTTTCTCTTGCTTCACAACATCTCCTGTTAGCACGTTCGCCAACATCGCATGCCATTCCAATCGTTCTCGATTCGCGGGTACTTTCAGCTCTTCCACCGATGGTTCGAGGTCTTCGTTGCCATAGTAGAGAAGAGTGTCGGCTTCAGCGGGATCGTGGTCGACGTAGTTGGCATTGGTGGGGGAGTCCTCCTCAGATTCTGAGCCAGAGCTGTAACCCAAGCTGGGCGTTCTGGGCTCAACATAGAATTCCTCCTGTGGTGCATCTTGCCGTATGCGTTGTACGTATGCCTTCTCTTGCGCCCTGTACTCGGCGTTTGGATTTCTCCGTCGATGAGTCGAGCTGTTTCGAGGCCTGGTGGATGTGTTCAGAGAATACTGGTGCGGTCTCCTGGCTGGAGCATAGGCATTACTTGGCTGCCTGGTGGTGCCCGGTCGAATCTGCCGTGATGATGTTGCCTGGCCATTCATGACCGTCTGCCCAGATGACAAGGTTTCGTATGGCTGCCCGCTCGTGCCCATCGAACTGCGTGTGCTTGTCCTTCCGGAGCTACTGCCGTTCGGCGTCCATCCATAGCTGCTCCAATTTGTCAAGGGAGTTGCCCCATCGACACCTGGCTGAGCTGCGGGACCAAAGTACCGCGCCGTCACACCGTCGCTGTCGCTGTAACTCCCGCCCTCTTGACCGTTGGCATATGTCTCGTCATTGGAGCTCCCCGTCCCACTAGAATCGAAGGTCTGCAGCTCAGGTCGTGTGTCCGGATCCTGCATGATGGTGCGGGTGATGGGCACGGCCGAGTCGCTGCTGTAGCGGACGTGGGCGCCACGCCACGACGACGGGGTGCTGCGGGCGTGAATGTTGACGGCGATGGGAGGCAGCGTGTCCCCGGCTGCTGTGGCGGACGACGGCGGCATGTCTTTGTCTCTCCTGCTCGCCGCCGCGAGTCGTCCGGCGAGCGGACCGGCAGCGGTTGCTTGTTCTTCTGCACGCTAGATGCAGTTCCGCGGCGTTCAGCTCACACGTCTAGCGCAAAGATGACGGCATCGCGGTGGTTGTTGGTGTGGCGGTGGTGGCTGACGCAAAGACAACGAACACCCGACACAAATGATGATGAAGTCTACATGTAGGGTGATAGGATCGTGCTGCCAAAGGTAGGTGATATCGTTGTTGTGTGACGACGCGGTGTGTGTCTGCTACTTGTGCCTACAACGATCGCCCTCTGCACCATGCGTCCATGCCTCCTTCTCCATCCGCATCCGCATCCGCATTCGGTTCCCGCCCGCAGCTCATTTCCTTGGAAGTGGCACATTACATGTACTACTTGTAGTGGGTGGTGCATCTCCAGTGGCACTCACTCTAGACAGGGCAGGTGTGGCTCGAGCTTCATGTTGGAAACATAACATTCACTCGACACAATACTTCACATGCAGTATCAGTCCCGATCGCTGCTCGAGGAGACTATCGGTATTTGCGTGTGGGATTGCCGTCCGGTCCCAAACAAGATGCGAACGCGTTGAGATATTCGCGCCGCGACAGCACCGTGCCGACACATCTTCCCGAACGCGTCCATGGCGCCCCCAGCGCGTGCCAGGCCTACCAAGAAGAACGATCTCAAAGATTTGTTCGTGTCCAAGGCCAACCCACCCGTCCTCTTCTCCGAGTCGCTCCGGCCGAGCACTCTCGCGCCCAACGTGAGAAGCATATCATGGTCACCGACGGGGTCTATGGTCGCAGCCTCTGTCTCATCGAACATCCGCGTCTGGAACCCGGAGCGACCAGACGTGAAGAATAGCACAGAGCTACGAGACACACCTACCAAGCCCGGAAGCCATGCAAGCAATGTCGAGAAAATCGGCTTCTCGCCCACGCACCAAGGTCTGCTGGCGAGCACAGGAATAGATGGAATGGTGAAGCTGTGGGACGTCAGACTGCCAGGTGGTCCGGCGTCTTTGGCGAAGGGAGGCCCAGCTAATGGAAAAGGTGCATTGACCACAAAAGCTGGCGAGTACAAGGTGGATAATCAAGGATTGTTCCTTACGTGGCATCCCAGCGGCACCGAGCTCATCGTCGGCCGGAAGGACGATGTAGTTACAGCTTTGGATGTACGCAGGACAGACACTGTCCTCTTTGGTGCGTCCATCCCCGGATCCACCACCACGCACAGCTACGAATTCACAGCTACCGATCGAACTCCAGCGAAAGATGGAAAAGTCAATTACAACCAAGTGGCACTTTCAAACGATGGCCGAACCCTCTTTTCCACAGTGACCAATGGACCCCTTCGCATATACGACTATCCTTCCATGGAGAGGCTCCATTCGCTGTCTGGCCACACTGCATCATGCAATGCGGTTACCTACTCTCCAGCTGGCTCGTATCTTGCCACTGGAGGATCCGACGGTATCATCAACCTTTACAACACAACCACGTGGCTATGCGACCACGCTCTTGTGGATCATACCAACGCCGTGCGAGACCTGAGCTTCAGCTTCGACGGTAATTACCTCGTTGCTGGAAGCGGTACGACAGATGTCAAGGATGGCGACAAAGGCATCAATATCTACCATGTCGATACAGGTGACGTGGTGCACAAGATTGAGACTACTAATGTCGTTACCTTCGTCGCCTGGCATCCGCACCGGTACGCAGTGGCCTATGGAGGAGACCCGGGTGGTCTGAAGATAGTTGGAGCGTTGACGGAGCCAGTTCTCCCAGCAAGGTAGGCCTCGCCTGGTCATGAATTGAACATCAAGCGTGCCGCGTCGATCGCCGATCAGGAGCTTTTGAGCTCAACACTCGTGAAGCACAGCTCCAGGATCAAATGAGCACTTGGAAAAGCAGACTCGGTAGAGCCCAGCACTACAAGCTTGCGGACTTCAGCTTGCAAGCTACGAGGGATATTCAATACACGATTGCCACGGACGATCCTGATCATGTCAGGAACCAGGCGCGAGCCGCGACGTTGGACACAGTGAAGATGGCCACGAAGTAAGCATGGCCGACTGTTGCTATCGTAGGAGCCAGGAGGTATGAGATGCGTAGTCACGGGAGGTAGGTCAAGGGTGAACAACGTGACCGCCAACACGAGGCCGCGAAGTGTATCAGTACATAGAATGGCAACAAGCCCGGCGACATTCTAAGACAGCCATTTTGGCTCTCGACTAGTCCTCAAGCTACCACGACAAACATGTATTCTTCTTTGCACACTCTGCTATGCTCACTCACGACATGCGCGGCAGTCTCACTGGCTCCGGCGGGCAAGGCTGGTGTTGAGAGGCTTCTCGATAAAGAAGAATTGACAACTCGGTCTAAGATGCCGCATGTGTTCTTGAGCAGTCATGGAGTCACCCTTTGCGGCGGCGACGTATTACTCAGGCCGGCACCTGATAACTGGGACGGCGAAGCAGGTGCCGGAAGCGCAGGAAGTGACAGGACGGCCGCTTCAGCATAGTTCCAACATCCTTTGAGCGAGCACAGCCCAACACGGCGGTCGATGAGCGTGATCGGAGTGACTCGTTCTCGGACCAGAGAGACTACAACTTCGATGGCTTATTTGTGCCCTGCTCCTTCACCTGACTGACCCAGTCTGCAGTCATGGTCCTCTTGAACGCCTCACTAAACTGACTCCTCAGATGCATAGGAATCTGCTTCCACTCCGCCCTCTCAGCATCTTCGATCGTTTGCCATCTCTCCAGCTCAGGCACCACCCATCCAGTCACAGCGTCTGCGGTCTTGTCCACTACTTCCATCGGTATGAGATGGCCGACACCTTTGAAGGTGACCTCAGCCACTCTCCCTTTCTTCAGGCCACCTGATCCGCCGACGCCAACACCGGTTTGGGCGAGTTTATCTGCTTTCAGAAGTGGGGCAGAAAGATCTGACTGGTCACCAAAAATGTAGAAGACGCTTGGTCGGACATGAGGGAGTCTTCTGAATGTTGCGAGAGGTTCCGGTCGATAGAAGGGCACTACTGGCGCAGTCTCGAGATCAACGTCTGGATGTGTTATGGGATTAGGGTCCGTCGATGGCGAAGGATATGTAGATGTTGGGAAATTGGGCCGCGAAAACATAAATACTTCCTGATGTTTGGTCGTCTTCAATGTGAGCTCTCGCTCAGTATCTTGGTCTGGCTGTACAGAAGCTGTGCTGGGGTCGGCGGATACTGTCGGTAATATGGTCTTCGCTGTGCTGACTTCTGGATGCAGTAGGGTAGGAAGCTCGCGAAGTCCGTGATCGATCCACTTCTCGAGCACGCGTGGATCCCATGTCTTGTAGAACTTGGAGCGGTTGAAGGCGGCTTCTGCATTCTTTCTGCTTGGCCAGCGATCTCTTCGAACGATCGAAGCTTTGGCAGGCCCGAAGTTCCCCTGGGCTGAAGGCAGTCTTTGCATCACCGGGTCAATGAGTACAAGCGTAGTGAATAGCCGTGGGTGCATGAGTGACAGGTTGATCAGGTTATTGCCACCCATGCTATGACCAATGCCGATGATAGGTCGCTTCATATCCTTCTTGAAGTAGTTCACCATCATCAGAAGATCTCGGGGATGGTCCATCCATGAAGGATCATTTCCCAGCTTGTGTTCATTTAGGACACCCGATTGACCTTGGTGCGAGACGTCTGCGATGAAGATATTGCGGACGTGAATGTTCTTGGCCTCAAGCCTTTCGTAGAGATCGTCCCACAAAGGCTCGTATAATTCTTTGGGGAATCCGTTGGCATGTGCACCAATGATAGTCACACCGCGTTGCTTGTTACCACTGCTCTCCCATGGCGTGTATTGCTTCACAGCGAGGTGTAACTCGTCTTCCTGGTCCTCTGCAGTGGCACGGGGGTATTCTCTGATGTGGCATGTCGGCACTGTGTGCTCGCGAATGTTGAAATGAGCAGTCTTCATCTTGTACTCAATGACAGGCTCCCGAAGTCCAACTCGATGTCTGTGTACAACGATGGGAATGATGGAGCATGAGTGCGGTCCAACGTCGATGTGTCTCTACCGCTCGGGCCGCTGTGATGCCGAGGTCGATGGTTGCAATTGCCGATGGGTTCATACCTGCGAAGACAATAATGTGCAGCAGCAGATCTCATCTTGCCGCGGGAGCGACTCGACTATATCACTTCGTACAGGAAACCTCTCTCTGGTTCATGTGCGTCTCAGATTGTGTTCTTCCTGCAACGCGGCGCCCGTCTCGAGACCGGCCGTCTCATTCGACAAGCTCTACCCCACCGCCTATCACCTAGGATGCAACTTCACGTGTAGCCGATATCGCGCAATGAATGAGACGCTCCACGGAAGACGGCAAGGGTAGGTACAAGTCGAGGTTGCTTGTGCTTCAGACACTTCCTTTTCTTGTAAACAGTAGTCCAAGATGGCAGACGTGAGCATTGATGGTATCATGAACGGTACAACCGAAGTTCCAACTGGAAGGGTGACTATCGCCAATGCGGACCCTCATCAATCCAATGGTGCCTCGATTCCTCCCGCCACAGCACACGCACAATCGTCGGAACGGTCAGAGTACATAGAGCGCATCACAATCCCGCTAAACAATGTCCCAGCGTGGACACCTACCAAGCGACTACGCATTGGAATCATTGGGGCAGGCTACTCCGGCATGGTCATGGCCCAAAAATTGCAGCACAAGTACGCCGAGGAAATGTCCAAGCTGCTCGACTTCGTCATCTATGAGTCCCGTTCCACTAGCGCCGGGACGTGGGACGCCAACAGGTATCCGGGAGTCAGATGTGATGTGCCTAGCATGATATATGCGGTCAGTCAGATCATACGCAGAAGTCGTGGCGCACAGAATCTGCCCTTCTTTGGGGATCTTCAGACTAACATACCTGGACGTTAGTTTCCTTTCGAGCCCAGTCCCGAGTGGAACCATTTCTTCAGCAGCGGCCAAGATATCTACGATTACTTCCAACGGACGGTGATGAAATGGAAGCTAACGGACCATGTCCTCTTCGAGCACCGTGTACAGGATGCTAGCTGGAGTGAAGAAGAGGCAAAATGGAAGCTGGTAGTCCAGAATGGCGAGAAGACTTTTGAAGACCGCGTGGACATCCTGGTCTCTGCTCGTGGCTTTCTCTCAACCTGGCGGTGGCCCAAGATTGAAGGCCTCCAAGATTTCCAAGGAAAGAAAGTGCATAGTGCCGAATGGGACAACGACTTTGATTATACCCACAAACGTATCGCTGTGAGTAATTGTGAAGGGCAGAAGGCATGGTCTGTCTGAGACGCGCGCACTTCAACTCCCCGCAACAGCAATTGCTAAGCCCTCGTGTCATGGCTGACGCCTCTCTGTCTACTGTAGGTGATCGGCAACGGATCCAGTGGGATTCAGATCCTCCCTGAAATGGCAAAGCTTGAGGAAACGAACGTGACTAGCTTTCAACGAGGGCCGACATGGGTGGTATCGCGGCACCAACCTGCCAAACTCATGGGTGAGATTTTCCAGCTCTCGGCATCGTTGATGTGCTGATTTTGGGGGCTCCATTGTAGGCAGAGACGATCCAGATCCGAATCCTCCTTACACTGCCCAAGACAAGGCGCGTCTCAGAAACCCACAGGCGTTGAGGGAGTATCGTAAGACTATCCAAGGCAACATGAATAAGAACTTCAGGCTCTTTGTGAAGGGCTCTGATTACAATGCCGAGATGACCGAATTCGCCAGAAATCAGATGGCGGCGGCGCTGAACCACGATCCAGGATTGTGTGAAAAACTGATTCCGAAGTACGAACTGGGCTGCAGACGCGTTACTCCGGGCAACGGGTATCTGGTAAGAAGTCACCTTGATATTCGGACTACGCGCTGACCTAGTACCTCTCAGGAAGCCTTCACTCGACCAAATGTGCACCTCACCAACAGTGCAATTACGCATGTCAGCAGAACCGGTATCCACACCGAAGATGGAGCTTTTCACGCCGTCGATGTGATTGTATGTGCTACAGGCTTCGATATCAGTCAAGTGCCGACATTTCCAGTGGTTGGCCGGAACATCAGCTTGGCGGAGAAGTGGCAAGATGAGCCGGAGAGCTATATGAGCCTTGCCTGCCCAGACATGCCAAATCTCTGGTTCTTCGCGGGTCCAAATGCTACGGTTGGACATGGCAGTCTGATCTTTTCACTAGACTGGTCAGCTGAATGGATGATCAAGTGGATCCAGAAGATTGCTTACGAAGACATCGCATCGATAGCACCCAAGCAGGATGTTGTGGACGAGTTCGTGCGCTACGGCGACCAGATCCACAAAACGCTGACATGGACGGGATCGTGCCGGTCCTGGTACAAAGCGAATCGCATCGATGGCAGAGTGACCGCCACTTTTGCAGGGAGTGCGATCCTGTACGAGAAGCTGGTGAATGGACGTCTTCGACCAGAAGACTTCGACATCAGATATCGAAGTGCGAACAGGTTCCGGTTCCTGGGCAATGGCTTTACTGAGTTCGAGCTGACGGAAGGCAATGATCTGAGCTATTACATTCCATAAGGTCAGCTGGGGCATCGAACGAAGCGGCCATGTGTGCATCGGAGGCTGCCATGATCATTGGGCCGATGGAGTTCGGATCGATGTTGTCGATGGTATCGAGGTCAATAGGCACGCCGTCGTCGGCGGTCGCACTGGCAGAGGGCTGCGGAACAGTGCGTCGTTTGGCAGTTGCTCTTCCGTTCTCAACACGCCTCCGGCTGGGCCCTTCGGGATCGAAAAGGTTGGCGACCTTGTAGATACGATCGCTATATGCATCAGTACGTTGGTCACATCGCAGCCGAACTTTCCACTCACCGTCCGATGACATTGTACTTGGAGCGGATATGCTTGTACAACTGCTTCCTGCCCAGCTCTCGGATGTTGTTGCCGTCCGTCAACTCCTGATGAAGCAGCGTTGCAATTACGGCCTCGGCGGCGTCGCGTTCCCCGGCCGGTACGCGCTTCAACAGACCCATTTGTTTTCGCAGGCGCGCTATCCTCTTTGCGCCGATGTGATACCCTTCCTTCTCCAGGACCTCTTGCGTCCTGTCGTCGGTTAAGCGCAGGCTGTGAAAACAATGCGCGACGCGTTCCCGGAGCTCTTCGGAGTCTTTGTAGGCCGGACGTCTGGCTGTGACGTTCCACTTGGCCAACTGTTGCATCAACTTGCTCCGTCCGACTTTGAGGCCATAATGCTCTTCCAGCTCACGGCGGATCTCTTCCTGCGTGATCCCAGCGGCTACACGATCAGTGATCCACTCGCGCCGGCCCTCGAGGTCGATTGGCGGACGTCCGCCGGGCATCGTGCATTTCCCTCATGCAAGGAAAAGGCTGACGGGAGAAATGTGAAGGTGAGTATTAGTAGTGACGGACACGCTAAATATTGATTCAGTGGGCAGCCCCGCACCTGATTGGTGTCCGATGCAACACCTGCTGCCACCCTTTGACATGGACATCGTCCTTTGATAGAGGGAGATATGGCTTCAGCATCGCCAGAGCGTTCGCTGGCAGCCTTGACGCTGGGCGGCTCGACATACGCGCCCTCGACGTCGACTTATGCTGACGAAACTACCAGCGACGCCGCTGCTAAGAAGTTCACATTTCCCGCGTACTCCAGCTTCCCGCCCTTCTATACACTGCAGCCCAACCTGACCACTCGCGCACGGCAACTCGAGTTGTGGTCCGGCTTGATCACCGCGTACTGCGCCCACTTCCGTCTGTTTAAGCTCTCTCTTTCTTCACCTCCAGCAGATCTCTTCAGCAACGCAGTTATCCATCGAAGTCTCAAAGCGAACGATATCCGAACTGTCCTCGACCATATGAGCCAGCCTGCGAACGGACCCTCGACTGAGTGGATCACACCTGCAACTCGAGGAGAGCAGATCGATACGTGCTTTGTGTACTGGCGAAGCTTGAGCGTGTGGGCAGACTCCATCTACGACTGGGTGAATGAGACTGGCCAAAAGGGTGCGGTTTTGACAGTGTATGAAATTCGAGAGGGCGAAGCGGTACAGAATAAGGAGTGGAGAGACATCGACGAAGTACTGCTCAGGAAGGTCCTCAATGTCCTCGTCAAGAGAGGAAAAGCCCAAATATTCGGGCAAGAAGAAGACACAGGTGTTAAGTTCTTCTAGGGAGAGGACTCAGCAATCAAGTTCTTCAAAGGAAGGAAGTTGGGACATGCCGGCGCACCAACGCAGAGTTGCAAAGATGGAGAAGGCAGGCCCAAGCAAGAAGCCGAGACGTACAATCAGCGAACAGGCCGACAGCAGGACTCAGGAGCGGTCGAAGCACGATGATGATCCCTCCCACTCGGTTTCTGAATTTGAACGAAAGCAAGGCAGTCTTTACGATGCTGTTGCAGGACGTCTTTCGCGCGATGGCTTCATATTATCCAATACCGTCAGACAGCCACTCCCTCCCGATCAGGTGCTGTTCAGTCATAAGAATGCCCCGACACGGTACGAAGAGAACGATACGTACTTTGCGCATCGAAACCTTCCAGCAGGGGCAAGGCTGCCCGAATCCGATATGCTAAAGGCTATACATGCATATGCTTCAGACTTCTATGGGTCGAAGGTCTTGGGAAGGTGCCATCAGGACTTCAAGAGCATGGATGAAACGGCCCTCATTGCTCTGGGAGTCTTGTTAGAAGAGGCTGCGGTGCACTCGCTTGGAAAGACAGGCGACCTTGCCTTTGTGCAAGGCGAGAAACGCACTTGATCATGGCAGCTGCCACTCCTGCTACAACAAAAAGGTACACTGCTTTGTAGGCAGGCCAACAACCTCTGCAAGGTGCAAGTATCTCATTTACGAGCCAGAGTGGAACTCCACTGATTTTTGGCGGAACAGCAGCGGCGGCATGTTCCAATGGAGGCTTGGGACAAACCAAGCCATCATCGAGATCGAGGATCGCTTGATCGCTCAGGCGTACAGTCTGTTGAATCACAAGCCTTTTCACATCAAGCGGCACTGCATCACACGCACTTTTCAGGCAAGGCTTGCTTGACTGGAAGATAGCTGGCGCGAAGACGATCCATGCAAATTCGAGCCTCTGGCTCGTCGCCTATGGCTCAATCATAGTAGTGCCGTCATCAGGATCTGAATAGGCACAAAAGCGGCTGATGGGCCTTTCTGCTCGAGAAGGCTCCGAATATTCTCGGCAGGGCCCCGCCTCATCTCATCGACCTCCCTAAAACACAGTAGCTCCACCATCAACCACCATATCGGCACCGTTGATGTAAGTCCCTGCCTGACTCGCCAACAACACACACATTCCTTCCACCTCATGCGGCTGCCCCATACGTCCCATAGGATTATGCGCTGCCCAGCTCGCCCTCGCCTCGGCGATATTGCCATCACCTGCATTAAGTATCGTGTCCATATAACCCGGACTGATGGAGTTGACCCTAATCCCATGCACCGCCCACTCGGCCGCCAGAGAAGATTTCAACGCAACGATGGCGGCTTTCGAGACGTTGTATCCGACCTGCGGCTGCGGAAAATTGACGCGATGGGCACTGATACTGGCCGTCATCGTGATGGTTCCGCCCGCCCCTTGGGACCTCATCTGCCGAGCTGCAGCTTGTGCACATAGGAATGAACCTGTAGTGTTGACGTCAAGGGTCTTCCGCCACTGTGCTGCAGACATGTCTATCGCATGGTAACAGCCTACGATTCCGGCGAAGCAGATCAGGTGGTCCAAGGTTCCGAGAGTCTGGACAACGGAGGTGACGGCTTCAGCTATCGCTTCGTCGTCCGTGACATCGACGGCAATGCTGAAGATGCGGGTGCTGGGGAATTCGAACGCGAGTTTAGCGATTGTGGGCTGGGCGGAACGGAGGCTGCTTTCCAGGTCCCATAGACAGAGGCCGGTAGCGCCATGTTCTAGCAATGCGCGGGCAGTGGAGAGGGCTAGAGTGCCAGCACCTCCGGTTACTGTGAGGTGAATTAGAAGTGAGGGTCATGAATTATTCTTCAAGTCTACATACTGACTACGTTGCCTTCGACGGCAAAACGGGCCAATGCTCGTCCTTCGGCGTTGAGGTAGTGTGGCAATGGCGGCGGTGGTCCGGTCATGGATGCTTCTGAGCCATCTGAGAGCTTCATGAAAGGCAGTACCCGCGATGTGAGGTCGTCACGGGCCACTGAGTCGCCGTTGGTTGCCATTGTTTTCGTGATAGATTGCGGGAAGTATTTTGCGTAGGTCGAGATGATGATGACTGAGCGATCTCTATAATATTTATGTACTAGGTGTGTGCTTAGTCGTGAGGTCTAATCTGAATGATGATCAAATCTTTCAAGCTTCATTGGGGTGACGCAGCAATTCGGGCCGAGCTCCGCAGCATTAGTAGAGCAGGTGAAGCGTAGGTATACCTACCACACTGCATATCGCCGTCCTACGCCATTCGGTATGGTCGTCTTTGATGCTCGGTCTTGGACTGTATGTACAGGGTGTATCTCTACAGGAGTGCTGCAAACAGTCACCGCAGCATGAGTGCTTACTTCTTCTTCTCTTCTTCTGGCTTTGGCTCTGGCTTTGGCGTCGGGAGTTTGAACTGTGTTCAAGGTCAGCATTTGGCCTTCAGCACAAATTGATGGATTTGAGCGAGCTTACGGTATCGGGCTTCCTATCATGTCCGGGACCAACTTGTTCCCAAGCCGCTGTACCTCCCTCAAAGTTTCTGAACGCTTGCGACAGCTCCAACGGCTCGACTACGATACGCTTCTTCTCCTCATCGTATCTGATCTCGGTGTAACCAGTAAGAGGGAAATCTTTCCGCAATGGGTGCCCGTCAAATCCGTAGTCGGTCAAGATTCTCCTCAAGTCGGGGTGGTCCACGAAGAAAACACCGAACAAGTCGTATACCTCCCGCTCGTACCAATTCGCGCCGTCGTATAAGCTCGTAATTGAGGGCACGGGTGTGGCTTCGTCACAGTATGTCTTGACTCTGATGCGGGAGTTGTGTCGCACGGACAGCATGTTGTAAACGACCTCGAATCGCTGGTCTCGTGTTGGGTAGTCGACGGCGGTGATGTCGGCGACCATGGTGTACTCGGCGGCGGTGTGGTACTTGAGGAAGGAGAAGGTCGGAATGACGCCGGTTGGGGGAATGTAGATGGTGAGCTCATCTTTCCAGACGGAGAACCTGGCGGCTTGTTAGGGACGTGGTCGCAGGGCTGTGGCAATGCTGTGTGCGTACTGCTGAATGTATTTGGGCAGACAGGACATCACATACTGGCCGTATGCGTGCAGGCTCTGCGCCTTGTCCTCGTACCTGTCTGTGGCGGGGTTAGCGAGTATGAACAAGATGCCGGCGGGGAGACATTGGCTGACCTGCTGGATTGACGATGGGCACATGGAGCTTTCCTGCAGCACTCCGCTGTGCGTGTCGCTGCCACACATCAGTATCGGCGGAATGGCACCCGTTTTCACCTCTCGCCGCTCACCATGTTCGGCAGGTCTGGATGGCTGCCAGCGAGCTCCTTTGCCCTGTTGGCCGTTGTGGTGAAGGCGCGCACGGCATTGCTACTGGTGCTGGTGTTGTTCTTCGCAGCGCAAACAGCTGCCCGTAGCGGTCTGGCCAACGATCGTGAGGCCATTGTGCTGTGGTGTCGTAACGTTTCACCTCACTTTTGCTGTGGCTCTCTGGGTCCTGCGCGTAGACCAATGTCGATGATGCTCAGCTCAGCAGCTTTCGATTGGCTGACTCCACGTGACCATCTCGATTCTGAGTGCACCTCGAACTGACACCACGACCGAACACCTTCAACATCATCACCGCCACTCTTTGAACACCGCTGTACACTACAACTCTTTCACACGAGAGATCCGCCCCCTTCGACGCCCTCACCACCCTGGCCTCACACACCAAGCTCTCCCGTCGGAGTGCGCGATTCCACACACGTCTCCTCCACCTCCGCTTCCTCCACCTCGAGCTCCCACGCGTCAAGCTACACACACGCCACGCACCATGTCGAGACTACAGGACCAATTCATCGACGACGACGAAGAGGAGACTTGTCCACTGTGCGTGGAAGAGCTCGATCTCACTGACAAGGGCTTCCGACCGTGCCCCTGCGGATATCAGGTGCGTTTCAGCATCACGTCCCAGGAAATATCATCAACCCGCTGCTGACTTGCCCCTAGATATGCCAGTTCTGCTATCATAATGTCAAGAATAACATGAACGGCCTATGTCCTGCATGCCGGCGGCCTTACAACGACAACGATATCGAATGGAAAGTCGTTACTCCCGAGGAAACCGCGGCGCACAAGGCTCGCCAGGCACAGAAACAGAAGAAGACCCAGGCCATGTTGCAGAAAGAGAAACAGAAAGCCGAAGCCGAGAACCTCAGTCGGAAACACCTTGCTGGAATGCGCGTGGTGCAGAAGAACCTCGTCTATGTGACCGGACTCAGCCCGACAACCCAGGAGGACCAACTATTGGCAACACTACGTGGCGATCAATACTTTGGACAGTACGGCAAGATCATCAAGATTGTCGTCAGCAAAGCGCGCGATCCATCCCATCCCAACAGTGTGGGCGTATACGTAACGTATGAGCGCAAAGAGGATGCTGCGAGCTGTATAGCTGCGGTCGATGGCACCAAGAACGGCGATAGAACGCTCCGGGCCCAGTTTGGAACTACAAAATACTGCTCAGCCTATCTGCGTGGAGAAACCTGTTCGAATCGGAACTGCATGTTCCTGCATGAACCCGGTGAGGCCAACGAAAGCTATTCACGCGCAGATCTGTCATCGCTCAACGCTGGCTCATCGCAACATGGCGGAGCCCGGCCTCCGCCTCCGCAATCGCAACAACCTGTTTCGGCGGCACAGCCAATGGTCCGGCAAGAGAGTGGCGATCAGCCCTTTGCAGATGCACCAGACCGGCCAGCGTTACCATCGACCGCTAGCTGGGCTTCAAGATCACACCCTCAAACTGGTCGACCTGAAGGCCATTTTACTGGTACAAACCTCGAAAGTCCAGCGCCTGTCGCTGCAATACCTGCTGCGACCCAGCCAGAACTGACTAAGGAGATCACTGTATCCTCCCCTGTGCAGCAGATAGAACCAGAACTCGCCGAGAGCGTGCCACAAAAGGCTGATGTCGAGACTCGAAAGTCGCCGATGTCGCCTCTAGAATTGCTTCTTCGGAATTTCAAGGTTGAGGATTTCAAACTAGTGTGGTCTTCTACGGGAATACCACAAATAGATTTGGACATCATCAGCAACTACCCGCCTTTGTTTGACCAGAGTGGAGGCGCCAGGCGACGTATCAGAAAGCAACGTGAGGAAGAACAACGCCGAACGGAGCAGGAGGCGCAAGCATTTCAGCAACCACCCGCGGTCGAGCCAGACGACAATCCAGAGATGAGCGGGAGTCTTCAGCTTGGTGGCGAACCCGAGGAACGACAGAATGTCAATCAAATTCAAAGCGCCATCCAGCCCCCTGGCGAAGGCGCTCTTGATCAGCGTTCTCAATTCGGCGGCGGCGTTGCAAGCCCGGGCATCAGTGACCGTGGGATCACACCTCAACAACATCAGCAAATACTTTTGCAGACACTGAAGCCGAGTTCGGCAAGCACATACCCTGCGAACCAGCAATCCGCAGCATTTCCACCATCATTTCAACAGCAAAGTTCTCAGCCACTTGGACACCAGCGTAATGTCTCACGATACTCCTTCGCTAACGACTCTTCCTCGGCTTCTGCGGCTGTGAAGCCCGTGGCGAATCCGAAACTTATGAATCAGCAATCTTCAATGATGCCTCCGGCAGGCGGCAATCATTTTGGCGCACAGCACCAGCAACCACATGGCCAATTCTACAGCAGCAACGTTACAGGTCCTCCACCTGGTCTTAAGACGACTGGCACACCTCCTGTCAGCGGTAACCTCACCTTTGGTCAGGGCCACGGCTTTGCCACTGGAGGTATTCAGTACAGCGCTGGTACTTCTCGCAACCAGCAAGACAACTACTATCGAGAGTTGATGCGCGGTCGTGACGGCGCAGCAGGTGGCGTTGATGCCAAGCGTGAGTTACACTCTTTCCCCAACTACAACAATACCCATCCCAATGCAGCGTACTCCTCCACCCAGTCCAATGCATTCCCAGCCTCCCCCTATTCGTCCCTTGGTGCTTATGGTGATGGTGAAAAACAGCGTAAGAAGAAGGGCAAGAAGCACAGACACGCCACCACTTCCTCTTCGGGAGGAGGTGTCGTCGACGTGACCGACCCCAACGCCAATCACCTGTTACAAGCACGACTGCATCAAGGTGCGAGTGGGCTCGGCGGAAATGCATTTGCTGGCCAGGCGGGCGCTGCAAATAATATGTATTCTGTCATGCATGGCGGCGGCTACGGCGGACGATGGTAGACGCGGCGTTCGATCTTTTTCGGCAGTTCGGCTTGTATATGTGGCGACGACCTTTGTTTTATTTCTGCTCAACAGGTCAGCTTTTGCTGGATTTTCTGCAAGGTGTTTATAGGGCTGGGAAGATACCTGGATCAGCGCCAAGTGTTGGACGCGGACCAGAGCAGTCGAAAGCAAGCAGCATGACGCGAAAGTGCTGCCATCACCGCGAACATGGTTGGCATGATGTCGGGAGAAAGGCACAGAGCAGCTTTTTGGGTCGAGCCACCGGCGTTCTCTTTCGTTCACGTCTCTCGTCATGACACGTCTTGTACGTATCTCAAGGCTTCTTCTCTAGTGGCTGATAGATTGACGGAAAGCTAGTTACAATGGCTTCATAGCTTTGCACTCACTTCCACACGCGCTTGACTTGACGAGAGACGTGAAATGTACATTAGACGTTGAGCGTTCTGTTTGGTGTCGGTGTTGTCCGCCGTTGCTGCCGCCGCCATGCATCATAAGAGGATACACGCTGCAAACCGAAGCAATTAAGTTTGGACATTATGCTGACGTGCTGCGCAGATGATGCCGAATTCCCTCCTCTTGGGCCTTCGAGACAACACAGCATAGCGTCCCGGATATCGCTATTCGATGAGTCTCGCACATCAACGCCGCCGATTCCACCAGGCTTCGAGGGTCAGCTTGCTAATGAGAGCCGCCGTTCTACATCCACTGTGCCGCCGGGACTGACACGACCAAATGCCTTGCCCGATCTCGAAGGCTCAGCTTCTCGACCATCGAGCAGAGCCAGCCTGCGTAGGACTGCCTCTCAGATACTGCCTGCGCTTCCTCTCCGACCAGGGACGCCGGCTAGGGCCCCACCGTCACGCAAACAGACCAAGGAAGAAGATGAGATCACACTGCCAGAAGAGACACCAACCAGGCCGCCGAGAACTGCTTCATCGCATTTGAAGCACGACTTTTCTGCCGACAATGCTGAAGAGACCGAACAATCGAGTGAATCCGAATTCGCCAAGCCACACGCTTCTGAAGAGGAGCCTCAACCCGACGTCGCAGATAAGGCAGCCGCTACAAATGCCACTCAGCCCGAGGGTAGCATCGCTAAAGCCAGTACCAATATCGCTACGGCATCAGAGACCACAGTTGTTGTGCCCCCTGATGGACAACCTACCGCTGACCCTGACGCCAAAGCCATGGCGCCCGAAAAGAAGGCTGAAAGCAATTCCATCGACACCTCGAAGCGTAAACACCCAGGCAAGCTTGATATTACTGCCGCCGTTATGAAGCAGAAGCAAGAGCCCCCAGTTGCGTCTTCGGAAACCGCAGTAGAGACCGGCACGTCTGGCCGAGGGCCACGTGCCGGCTCGCAAGCGTCATCCGCCAAACTGCCGGAGAGTCCTGGTATTGCATCACCTGCGACTAAAACAGTACCACGGACACTGAGGGTCGTACAGACTCCTAAAGCAGAGACACCACCGCCGAAGGAGTTTCCCCTGCCCACTATCAAAAGCATAGCAGCCCACAAACTCCCGTCGCGACAGCCAAGTGTTGGATCGATTGACATTCCAGGCACACCCTCGAGCGAGCATGTCTCGATTTCCGACAATGTGTCACTGACTTCAACTTCTGTATCTCGGGCCAACTCACCGCCACCAACAGCGGGCAGAGTCGGCTCGGCACCAGTGAGAACTAAAACCAAAAACCAAGTGAAGAAAGAGCGCCAAGAGCGAGCAAAAGCCCTCGAGGAAGAAAAGGCGAAAGTCGAGGAAGCCGCGGACGAGGAGCCTGCCCAAGAAGCAATTATTAGCCGCAAGAAGAAGGCGAAGAGGGAGAAGGAGCCACGTCTGCGCAAGCCGAAGGCAACAACGGGCACTGCGACCGCAGAATCTACGCCAACAGCAAGTCGGCCTACATCGCCTGGCAAGACCGCTGCAGAAGCTTCGCCTGTTCCCGATACAACTTCGTCAACTCTAACAGAAGCAAAACCAGCCACGCCTACAAAATCAATGCCAGCGCCACCCCCACCGATGCAGCCTCCATATCAACCGTCGCCTCCTCCGACACCGACTCTCACAGCGGCGCAACTCATTGCAGAGATTAAAGCCGCAGCACCAGAGCTTCAGAAATCGGTGGAAAGTTTATTTCGCGTCGCGAACAGCCACCACTTCAAGACTCCGCAGAACACCTCACAGAAAGATCTTCTCGCAGGCTGGAAGTCTGACTTCAACATCAAGCTGACCAAAGCGGAGATCAACGATCTGCTAAATGGAAAAGTACCTGCGGTTCAGCGTGGCAGCGACAATGACAGCCGCACTTTTGATCGACACACTGTTACTCCCACTGGTGCTCACCTGCGAGCTTTGACCAGGGAGCTGGAGTCGAGATTTCTGGAGCTTGAGAAGGCACTCAGAGATATGCCCGAGGAATTCCGCTTTCGTCCCTCCAAGCCACAAAATGAGATGAAGCTTCCTGCCTTTGACCTCGAGAAGCTGAAGCGCGACATCGAGAACAGCGGCGGAAGAGGCGTTAGCGTCATGGAGCAGATGGTCCAAGATGGAAGCACAATGAAGAAGGGTGCCTTCCTTGTCGATGAAGCCAGCAAGTACATTAACGAGTTCGTGATGCCGCCTGTGTCACCACCTCCCAGTGCTGGTAGGAACGTCAACGCGCAGGCTGCGGTTCATGGACAGGCGGCGCAGGTACAACATGGCGAGAATTCGATGCCTGTGCCGCCTATGGACATTGCGGACAGGCAATTGAACGATGCGAAGAGGATCGCAGATGAGAAGGAGCATGCGTTGAGGAAGGCGATGAAGAAGAACAAGAAACTTGCCGGACTGGCTTGAAAAATTGGTAAATGAAGGCGGAGAATCGTGTTAGCATCTAAGAACACGAATATGACAAAACTTTCCCGTCGTAGTGCTTTCCCTCTTCCTCTTTGTCCCCTTCTTCGAAGCCACGTGCTCGAGATGTCGCAGTGGATGAAAGAATGTCCTATACGGCAGGAACGGCGGAATTCGAGTCCATTTCAATCGTGCTCGAAAGTCATCGGGAGGCAGTTCACAGCCTCAGCCCTTGCGAATCCAGTTGTGCCCGACGGCAGCGCAAACGGAGCGCAGGCTCATCTTGATGCTTCCGTATGTTGTCTCGACGAACTGGACTGTTTATGAAGAGGAGACGAGGGCGCTGGAGAAGAGAAGGTCCTTGGCGGGGACAATGCGAGTATTGGAGGTGGATGAGTCTTTGCTCCGAACGGTGAATATTCTCGTCTTTGTTACCTGGGATTACAGGACCCAGTGTATTGTGGCCTCGCTTTGTGGCAGTGCTGTAGAGATGAATACACCGAAAACCGCCCCAATGCCACAAAGACTGCGTTAGGGCTTTCAAGGAGTCATTCGTCAGCCATGATCCTAATTGACGTTCGCCCAGGCGTAAAGGAAATGTCTCGGTGGAGCTAGGGCAGAGTCTCCACGTTGGTACAGTGCAAGCGCTCTTGGCAAATGGATGCGAAGATAACAATGCTAGCATGTCCCTGGGTAAGGTTGATATCCGGCGTGCATTCGTACGTGCAGCGGCACGGTCCACGAGGTCTGCCAGCGGGGTTACCCCACGTGCCCCGCAACAATGGTGCAGTAGGCCCAGGCTGCTGAGCACAGCCGGGAACAATGTATCAAGACGACGATGATGGACATGGTGCCTTAGTGGGTGGCCTGGACGTATAAGAGCCGGCAGCCGTCCGAGATGGTCGCTCATTCCAATTCTGGAGCTGGCTTTTGAAACATCCGGTTCTGACAGTTCCGCTCGCACGGAATCCTGGCGCGAGCTTCCACTCGGGGCCATGCTTGCCAAGGCCCATGTAAAGATGCACGCAGGTCGGATGCTATCTACCCCGCCTGAGGGAGCAGCGGTTAAGACACGATCCTGTCCGAGGCGTAGAAGTCACGGCTTTGACAACGTGATCGAACAGCTAGTCGAAGAGTGGCCACATAAGTCGAGCACTTCTGCTTCTTGTGGAGAGTTCGTCCTGCATAGGTAACTGAGGTCATTTGAACTCAACCCAAAGAATCCTTAATCGCAAAGCATGGCGAATGTCGAGATTCCTAAGACAGGAAAGGCAGGAGTGTGTGTGAATGAAGGTCCAGATTTCCGTGTGGAGGTCAAGGACGTGGAGGTCCAAGAGCCAGGTCTGAATAAGAGGTATCGATGCTGTGTGCATACTGCTAATTCCTTCTCAGGTGATGGCGAGCTACTCCTTAGGTTGAACTGCACTGGGCTGTGCATGTCTGACGTTCAGTGAGCTCGACACTGCTGGGTGGCACAGAGGATCCCTGCTGACGTGTGCTGTTACAGCTTCATGATGAACGATTGGGTAAGTACTGATAGGCAGACGATGCGGTTTGCCTAGGGAAAGACCAAGTCTTCTTTCCAGCCCAACACAAGCTGCTGAAACTTTACGACACAGTTCTTGAGTATAGCTAACAGCCTTCTGTCCGGCAGGCAGTTCCTCCTATGAGCCAGTTTGGTACCAAATGCGCGGGCCACGAAGGCGCCGGCGTGGTAGTAAAGGTAGGAAACAACGTCCAGGGCTGGAACGTAGGCGATCGGGCCGGGATCAAACCCCTGTGGGATGTTTGCCACAATTGCGAGCATTGTTGGAACGGACGAGAGAATTACTGCCAGAAGGGTGTGTACACTGGCTTAGTCGCTGAGGGATCGTATCGCCAATACGTGAGATCGCCCGCTTTGTACACGTCCAGGATCCCAGACGGCGTTCCAGACGAAGTGGCAGCTCCAATAATGTGCTCTGCAAGCACAATGCATCGCGCGCTCGTCGACTCCGGCCTAAAGCCAGGAAATTGGGTCGTCTTTCCTGGAGGAGGTGGTGGTGTCGGTATTCAAGGAGTGCAGTTGGCCAAGTGAGATTACTTTGAGCGATATCGCATTTACCACCGGCTAATCGTGACACGCAGAGCCATGGGGATGAGACCAATCGTCATCGACGGAGGAGCTGCGAAGCAGAAGCTGTCGAAAGAGCTGGGAGCGGAGGAGTTTGTCGACTTTACAGAGCATAAAGATCCTGCAGCGCGTGTCAAGGAGATTGCGGATGGCATTGGGGCCCACGGAGTACTTGTTACGGCCTACCAGGCCTACAAAGATGCATTCAACTACCTTGGCGATCGCATTGGCGGCACAATCATGTGCATTGCCTTACCACCGGCGGGCCAGGTCGTCGTGGGAACGGATCCAAGCTTCTTCGCCTTCAAGAACGTGAGACTGATCGGTAAGTACATTGCTGGGCATCTGTTCTCTTCGTTCCTGTGCCAGTGGCTGACACTTTGACTAGGAACGCTCGTAGGTACGATGCAGGATACGGCCGCCACGTTGGAGTACGCCCGCCGTGGCTTGTTGAAGGGCATCTCTGAAGTCAGAGGACTGAGTCGGTTCGATGAATCGGTGCAGGCTTTGCGCAGGGGAGAGATTGCTGGGCGCGTGGTGATTGATTTCAACAAGGAATAGTGCAGTCGTTCAACTTTGAAAGGAATTAATTGTTGTGGCTATTCTCTGCAGCTCACACTAAGAGGGTCAACGTCGAGGCCATCGGCAGGGCAGGCGAACCCAGGGCGATGACTATCATCAGAGCGATCGGCGCGGCGAGGCTGTCGCTGATGTCTGCATTGTGTTGCGTCGTGTGTGCGTGAGGTTGTTCGATATGTTGTGGTGGTGAGACTACATGTATTACTACATGTAGTACATGTATGTGTCAGTCCGATACCCTGTCCCTGTCCCGTTGATTCGACGACACGTGACACGCTTGCCAGGAGCCGCAACCGCTACGACCACCACCAACCTTGAACCTTCCTATACACGTGCAATCTCCCACTGCCATCGCCCAGCGCTCCCGTCCAACGTCCACGCTACACGTGCAGTCCACGCAACCAATCAATGCACCCTTCGACGCCCCAATAGAGCAAGCGCCACCACCGCCGCCAGTAGCCACTGCCTGCGTCCCGTCGTGGTTTCCACCAGGCCCCATCCCCCATCCATGTGAAGCCCTCCCGCCGCCGGGCACAACACCACACCGCTCGCCAGCGTGGATTCAAACGACGCCTCCTCCGTGCACTCCACCCCTTCTCTCCGCGCCGCCCCTCTTGGCATCCTCAAGACCGACGTCGACTCCCACTTCCGACTGGACACAGAGGGACAGGCACAGGCACAGGCACAGCACACCGAAGACCGCGTGGACGAGCCATCCGCAGCTTCGGCCGAGTCGCCTCCTCCCTACCACAACTTCCCGGCGCGATACTTTCCCAAGCACTCCGACACCGACCCGTACGGTGCGCTCGTCACCGCATCCTGCGCGTCCCAATCGCTCACCGCAACCGCAACCGCGCCCCTTGAGCCACCCGCGCCGCCATTCGAAGAGACAGAAGGATCGGCAGGCGCATCCACTGTCGTTGCAGAAATCAAGGCTGCGCTCCCCCGGGACACCAAAGACGGCCAGTCTAGCAAGGACCTAGACGACGGAGAACCACCACCGCCATACACCGAAGGCTCAAGTCCGCTCGACGGCTTCACATACGTCATGGCGGCAGCAGGAGGTGCAGCGAGTATCATCACACAGGTGCAGCAAGGCGGACCGGCTCCCATAAACACCGCGCTGGGAGGAGGTAAGCACAGCTCTCAAGGGAGCATCTGGACCCAGCTAACGATGTTCCAGGTTCAGATGAAAACATCACTTTGGAACTTCGGCACGTTTCCCTTTGCAGTGCCATGGGCTCGCTTTCTTCTAATACAAGACAACAGAGGCACGCGATTCACCCTCTCGCGCGATGAGCTCTTGACGCTACCCGAATTCGTCCTACTCTCGCTGTTCCCCAATGGCCTCCTCCCGGATGGCCACATGAATAGCTACCACGATGGTGATGTGTACCCGGTCGACGTAAGACAGACCCCGCAACCTCGCGCTATTGCGCAGGTACAGCCCCAGGCCACCGTCACTGTCAATGACATACAAAAGGTCATGTCCAATTCTAACGTATATCTATCTGACATTCTCTATCTCTCGCAGTATGATCCGATGTCGCTGCAATACATGTTGGAGTTCTTCCGACATGTTGCACAAACGATACCACAGACCTCTGAAGACTCAGGGCCCACCAGCGATCCATTGGCGCCAAGCACTATGCCAATCGAGCCCATGGCCGGCAACGCTAGAGACATGCTGCAGGACAGAGCTGGGATAATCGTCTTGCGCGAGGACCTCGACTTCTACGCCATTCCGCCGCGAAAGGATATTGAGCAAATGGAGATGGTCAACATCAAGCGTGCTGCAAGTCGGGCATTACTGAAGCAAGACGGAATCTTTTCTGGTCTTCGCAAGAGTGAGGAACCCGGAACGACTGAACAGCATCTAATTGAGATGCTTACCGCAGGGTAAGATGAATATCCTTCTCTTGGTGATGTCTGTTTGGGACATCCTGCTAACACTGCCGCAGCGGCTTCAATCACGAAGACATATGGGGTCACCGGGCTGCAGAACCACAAAAGGCTGTCATCTGTTCGATTGCATTGGCACGTCTACGAACAGACATAAAGGGCGACACAGCTGGCGCTGCCAATGCCGTTGGCATGGCACAGAAGTTGCTGTTGTTCTGGCGAAAACCTGCTCGGAGATGTTGGTGGGAAGGCGTGGAATTGGAGAATGTCGAAGGCGTGGAAGGAAACTTGAAGGTCTGGATCCGAAGGGTGTGGACCTTGGAAATGGTACGTTGTGCAGATCAATACACTCTAACATCCCGCGCTGACTGCAGTTTATAGAGTGTCATCGGACTGCGCTAGACCCGTTTCAAGAACGACTCCGCGGTAGCGTAATTTACTAAACCAGAAGCTACAACAGCACGGCGCCGAGGCCATTGGCAGACGTACTGGACTACCCGTCGACCACGTGCCGAGAAGCGACGGGGTTCGCGGCCAAGGCAAGCGGACAAATCGACTATATTTGATACCCATACGCAGCGGTAAACATGACTTAGCGGCATAGCATCGTTGCAGCTGAGCACTCTCGTGTGACACATTCTGCAGGAAAAGCATTCGCCTATTGCGCGCCGAGACAGTCATCAGTCAGCACAGATTGTCTAGTTCTCAAGTGTACAATTTTCAAGTTTCCACTGGCTCCACCTCTGCGTCCGATTCAAGCCGGACCGTCAAGAGAGGCTATTATTGAAAGACCGAGCTGAGCCAGAACGGGGATCAATAAGATGGAAAGCCTAAGGCACTGTAACCCAATCAGGACTCGATTGCATCGATCAGAACATTGAACGGATGCATGCGTCGATTTGGTTGAGTCTGCATACGCTACCGGGCTGTGGTGTATCATCTATGCGACACGAAACCCCAACGCCTCGCTTCATATCGCTCATATATGCTGTTATGAACTCCCGAAAGGTCAAGTCAGCCATGACAGGCATGCAATTATATAGCTTTCCTCAACCACACCATAGAACCTTGCTCACAGGAGTCATCGCGCCCTCTACCTTAACGTTGCCATCCTTGAGCTGGAATATTCTGTTCCCCTTCGTCGCCGCTGGGTTCACCAACGCCACACAATCGAAGCGCCTATGAAACAGCCGGCCATCATGCTTGCGAAAATTGCTAAGCGCCGATCGCGTTTCGTGTCTTTAGCTGGAAGAAAAGTTTTATCTGTGCATGACTGGACTAAAGCGCCAGTGATCGTGGTGGTGTCTAGCTCCGGCATTGCCACGTTTAGAGTATTTGCAATCTATCCGGATTCTGCGAAGCTGAGCAATGCGAGTATCGCTAAGGCCCCTGGTCCGGTGCCTTGTCTGCTGACCTAGTATCGTAGCGCTGCGGCGGCGAGTATCAAAAGTGCTTAGAGGGCGTTGCTGGTCAACAGCCAAATTCTTTCTTCGTTGTCGACTGATGTGGCCGAAATACGCTACTCCGGCTATGAAGATGCCGATGGGGATTTCGACGTTCTTCTGCACGCCTGGGTTGAGCGCTGGAATGCGGAAGGTGTTCCATGTCTGCTTTTATGCGAAAATGTGGTAGGTTGTGTAGGTCATGGCGTCGAGAATTGCGGTTACTACCTGTTATGAGGAGCAGTTGTGCTTCGAGCCATTTGTCTCCTGCTACTTCTTGCATGAAGTAGGTTCGCCATGTTGAAGAAAGATCTTCCCCGAGAGGTCCATCTGATCTTGTCGAGTCCTGAATAGTTCATCTCAGTCATCAGCCGAGTATAGGCACGATGTTTGAATCACACTCGCTGTCCACTCAACGCCGAGATTGTTCAACTGTCTTAAATGTCTCTGAGGCAGATCTTGTGCCTTGTTCCGGGTGCTGTTTGCGGCGCTCATCGCCGTCTGGTGTAAAGCTCTCTTGCAGAGCTGCTGCAAGTTGTGGAGCAGTCACAGTCCGTCCAAAGCCAGGTCGATCAGGGGACGGCGGGCGTGTTATTGGGTCTGCTGAAAAAGACATTTCGCATTGAGAGAATGTGGACATCGCAGGTATAGACCTCTCTTTTGGGTAAGAAATGAGAATGTCGGAAGCAAACAACCCAGCCAGATCTATCACACGATTGAGACTGGACGAGTGGCAAGCTCTCGAAGGTGCAAAGGGTCTTTCAGATCCTCTAAGAACGTAAAAAGGGTACATCATGAAGATATGTTCATGCCGGCGACCAAGCACACCGGGTAAGATAACAATCTTGGCTTGCCATGCCAAACTTTGGATCGCAGGTAGACAAGCAATCAGGGCAGCAGTTTGCCAGGACTTGCTGAGCATGGTCCTTTGGACATTGTTCTCTATCGCTTTCCATGCACGCTTGAGGACAGAACGTTGACACCGTCTGGCGTCTTCCTGTGTTACGAAGTTTGGCCGTGGTGCATCCATCGAAGCACACCCTCAGCTCACGATCGTGCGCTTGGGTTGGCGATCAGCATATCCATGTGCAGCACAGGCAGGCGTGAGGGTCGCGAGGATTTCACGGAGAGGTGAAGTGTGGATTGACATGCCTGTGCTCGGTCCCCACGGGCTGACCCTGCAAAACGTTTGTTGATTCTGCTGTTCCGAGAGTCTGTTGAGAATAGCGACCGCGGTGTATACGCAGCCATCGCTTGGCACATATCATGGCGGCTGCATAGTCCGAGGCGTGATGTTCAAGAACACTTGATTCATTTCGCTGCCCGAAATCTCCTTTGAAATCAAAGTAATCTCTCAGCGTTGGAATGTCCATGGCTGTGAGCAACAAACTCCAGGTCATGTCATAGACCGGAACCTTGATCGATGGCTGTCACAGTCATCCTATCGTGGCCGCTAGCTTGAAAGACGAGCTGCAGATACTGACAATAGCTGGGCGTTAGACCTCCGAACCGCATATTGATGTGTACAGTCCCGGGATTCAGATGGAGCTGCATACGAGTCCCTGCGCAGAAGTCACCGTCCCGAAATATTTCTGGTTGGGCATGCCTCCGCAACAGCCCGTTCGGCGGTAAGGATGTGTTCCCTCCGCAATCGAGCCAGGTCAATGATTTGGGCAGCAATGTATAGCCATGTCAGTGTCTGGCTTGGTCGACAGCCGGCACCAGATCCCAAGTCAGCAGTGGAGGCGCTGTCTCTAGTGTAGGCAAGAAATCACCAAAGTTGCAAACCGTATACGATCCTCGATATGGCTTGGTCTCTCACGGTCTTTGCAGGACCTCCGTCCAGATCTTCTCCCTCTTGATCCAGACCTGCTTCTTTAGCAGTAGCTAACATCTGCATGCCGAACTCATACTCCCTCCATCGAACGGACCAAGTAGTACGAAATCACTGGACAATGACGGTGATAGGAAAGAGTCGGTTAAGAGCACGGCGAGTCGCCACGACCGTAGTGCACAACAGAAGCACGCCGTCCTCGCCAGCCTCAATGTGACCCGAAATAGACGTTCTTCTTCCATCGAGTCGTTGTGGAGCGCGTCGCGCCGGCTCTTTGGAGCTCAAGCTTGTGACACAAGCTGTCGCGCGCAAACCGGCTGCCTGCATGACACGGACGCACGCGCAACGGTCGGAGGAGCAGCAAACAAATCACAAGCGATCTAAGCAGAGAAAGAGCTGCTCCTTTCATCAAACGCCCATAAGAATGCGCCACTGTAGTGTAATGGTAGCACGCTTTCTTCCGGCGAAAGTAATCCTCGTTCAAATCGGGGCAGGGGTGTCATCGACTATATCTTTTTGGTGTCCTGCGGGAGCGTCAGTGCAAAGAGGTCGCTAGGATCGGCAGACAGCGGAGCTGAGTGCTGGAGATACAATGCCGAGTTTCAATATCCGTACATAATCATTCCCCTTGACTGTTCGATTCGCTGACGGGGATACCACAGGACGTCTCTAGGGCGGGCATGGGGGTTCGTTCATCCATATCAACTTCTACATCCTCTTCCACTGGCGCTGTCATCAAGGGAGGCGCTCCCCTCCAGCCTCTTCGAGTAGTACCTGTTGAAGGGTAGCTCCCTGCTTTGGGGAACAGCTGGTGTCTGTCCTGGCGCGGATCAAACGCCAGCATCCTCAGATTTTGTGAAGCCTCCTCGGTGCCATCTGTGCCACGATCCAACTCCTGGTCGGCTCCAAGGACTTCTCGAAGAGCGGCCACAAATGCCGTGCGATCCAGATCATCAGGTCCGGTGATCTTGCCCACCTTGAAGCACACAGGCGTCTCTCTTCCCTCGGCGTCAACCAGCTTCCGTAGAGGAGTCAAGATCTTTGCTTTCTCCTGCCAGGTACCCGTACACGTCGAATCATACCAACTGACCACCACGGTCCTCAGCCTCGGTGCCAGGTTCAAGACATCACATGCCCTACTGGCTCTTTTGCGAATCTCTGCACAAAAGCTCTCAACACCGAACGATGGATAACTTTGTAGCAAGAGTACATCACAGAAAAACGCCAGTTCGACCTTGCAGATGCAGGCTAGCATGGTGCTTTGCTCGAGACTTCGCAACTCAGGATCAACTCGAAAGAAGTTGAAAGCATGGCTGAAAACCAGCTTCCTAGAACAACATCAGTACGTGGCACATTGAAAGGTAAATGCTGAACACGTACCAGGTCGAGATGGTGTAGAAGAAATCGAGAATCTCGGCTGTCATTGTTGGGTGGATGTTAAGGAGTGCACTAGCGGGAGGCCGATGTGAAACGCTTGTGATGCCCACCGAGGGGAGTGGATGGGAGACGTTCTCGCAGGGGATGAGATAGGCATAGATCTGATTCCGGAGCTCAAGTGGAAGTTGCTGCAGAGGCGCGGTCTTGGGCGAGTTCCATCGAGACGTGGAAGCCATAGCAGGTAGGTAAATAGGTAGGTATACAGGTAGGTAGGTAGGTAGGTAGGTAGTGACGGAGGCAGATGTGGCCACGGATTCAAAGAATGGTGGAGCTACGGCATGTGCATCGAGCATAGACATTCACAAAAGCTCATTACTGAGTCTGTCAATGTCAACGGACGAGTAGTACTCCGGCGGAGCACGAGGACTGCCGCGTGAACATCAATGTGAAAGAGCATCGTCGTCATCATAATACATTGAAGCGACCCGCACACCTCACGACGTGATCGCGTTCTCCCGGCGGCGCGTGCATCGCCGATCCGACAAATAAGCGACCACCAAACATGGCGAACTGTACTTCGCGTACACCTGCATTGCAATCTCCTCTGCACACGCATGCACGAGTATACGATAGACGACATGTCATTGTTACGGCTGATTGCTAGAGAGCATGTCAATTCATAACGATGCATGCATAACACGCGACACGAGCGAACTGATCGAAGCGAAACCCAACGACTTTACGCGTAAAAGACGGCGAGACGAGCAAGAAGCGTTTGCCATTGATGGACGGATTTTCAGCATACGAGTGAGTGATGTTCGCCACCACATGCTGAGGAAGTGAGGGTCTCATCTAACACCGCGTAGTCCGACACCCTCGACCTCTTCGCCAAACCCCGAGTATTTACACCGCTATGTTTATTACCGCGATCTCGACTGCCACTTGCGTACCTCGATACTGCCCACGATGGCAGCAGACTCTTTTCAGCTCATGTATCCGTTCTGGAGGCTGATGGGGTACACGAGAGCGGCGACGTGGTATTGATTGTTGAAGATTCGGACGAAGCACGACTGTACGCAATTGAACGAGTCCAGAAGAGACGGTATGCGCTGTGCCGTTTGGCAGCGCGCGTCAAGGCGCAGGACCTGGCGCGACGGGCGGGCGAGGATGTACACGGTGCACAATGCCAAAGCAAGAGACGGGCTTTGCAGCCGCTTGAGAATGGCAAGCCGTGGTGGAATCATGCTCGGGCCGACATTGATATGCAGCTGTCACAGCCGGACAGTATGGTATCGCAGGTACCAAGGCTACGTAAGCAGACGCCTGCCGACGTAACACCATCAGTCGCCTTACCGACGCAGCTCCAACCAAAAGTGCTCAACGAAGATCTACCTACAACCAAAACACCCATGGACCCGTCGACTTCGCCCAGACTCAGTTCGCCCAGGAGACCTCTCGAAGACTTGACCAAACAGTATCTGGAAGCTCTCTACATTTCAAGACTGCCTCTGGCTTTCTTCGTGAAGGGCCCACTGGCACGAGCAAGGGCTGCCTTGACTTCGCAGCCTGCGGAACTAGTCGACTTTCTGCGAGGGACAATATTGCCAGCCTCGGTCATGGATAAGAAGTTCCGAGAAAGTATCGCAGAGCTGGTGAAGGAAATTCCCGGCCTCGAAACACCCGATCCCAGACCCAAACAGCGGAAGAAGCGCAAATGGAAAGCGAAGCGCGATAAAGCCGGTCTATTCCTAGATGAGACAGATTATGTCGAACAGTGGTGGCGACGGGAGGACGATGGCGAGAAGACCCGTGGCCCTAACGAAACTTTCGACATGGCGGTTAAACGACGTTCACAACGATTGCGCAACAGGGAGACTTTCCTGCAGGTCATCTTGATTCATGAGATCACTGCGTTGGAAGCGTCGCCACCGCACGACCCGCTGGCAACACGGGTGGATGCGGGAGAGCCACAGGACGTTATACTGCAGGACCAGGAAGCACAGCTAAAGGCAGAAGAGAAGAAGCCTAGGAAAAAGAAGGAGATCGACGTCGCCGTGGCATTGGCGACGCTGCTTGATCGCCTGTGTATCTGGTACTCTGTCGAGAGCAGTTCACCTATCAAGAACGGCACGGCTGCAGAAGACGATGGCAAGCGTGATGCTAACGATGATCTCAAGAGTTTCGCAAGAGATGTCATCGTGCCCTTCTTCCACTCTCGTATCCCGGAACTGGCTAATGCGACCAGTGGTAAGCTGGGAGGACCTCAGGCACCGACTGCAAAGAGGAAAACAGCATCAACGTCTAGGAGACCCGGAGAGCCGGCCGTTCGACAAGCACCTGAACAGAAGCCGAGAAAGCCACTGGCTAGAGTGTCAACCGACACACTGAATCAGTCCAGCAAGCGGCCGCCAGCGTTGCATCGTGCTGCCACGGACACTGATGCTCTGGTATCTATGGTCAAGCGCGAGATGAGCGAGACGCCGCCATTGCACAGCATACCTGTGGTCAAGAAGGGCAAGCCGCAACCTCAGACTATGCAGCCTAAGCGCGTGAGCCTACTGGAGCAAGCCTCGTTTGGAAGGCGCGAAGTTGACTTATGGGCCATGTCGCAAGCCAACGACACGAAGATGCGCAAGAAGGCTGACGTGGAGGCGAAACTGCGTGATGCCATCACCACGCTCAAGAAGCCAAACAGGAATCGTGCTGTGGAAGAGATTGCCAAGAACGCTGATCAGAGCTTCGCGAAGGCAATAGCGGAAGGCAGGAACCAGGCACAGTCTCAGCGAAAGGCAGGCGCGGAGAAAGGGTTGCCTGTAGTCAGTGCCACCCCGGGCCAGATCAAGGCCACGCCGGCGCCTAAGAGGCTTGGTGACAAGTACGCGACAAATAGTCAAAGTTCAGCAGACACATCGATCGTGCCTTCTTCATCCGCACGACTAATGGCTCAACCCGGAGATGTCCCGAGTGCTATCCCACAGACTGGACACCGACCACGGCATAGCAATATCCAAGAGACACCGTCGCGTGGCTTTGCCAAGTTCATGCCTGCTGGCCTGGCTCATCAGCCGGGTACGCTTCTGGATTCACCCACTGCAAGCCGAACAGTGCAAATCGCGCAGACACCCGCAAGGCCCATCGAGATGGCCTCGCTAGCCGAGACTTCAGCGTCCAAGTCACATGGCTTGCAGACACGGACCTGGAGCCCAATGAAGCTGCAGAATAGTGGCAACATGTCACAGGAATCACCTGCACGAAACAAAAATGCAGGCCTCGTAGATACGCAAATCGGCGGCAGGTCGATTTACGACGCATTGGGCTGGAATGACGATTACGATGAACTAGCATAGCGTTGCATAGCTTTTGCCAATTACTATTTGTGTGGCTTTCATGGTAACGGTGGTGGTCTTGGACCGTCTTGAAAAAGCTCGAATCTCCCTTTTCCGTCGTCATCTACCCAGGCATGAAACATCCCACCACAGTTGAAGTCGTAGACAATTTTGCCTTTGCCTCCGACCAACTCGATACCAATGATGCCTCCCTCGCCTTCTCCAGTCTTATGCCAGCGGTCTTCTGCTGAGCGTTGGAGTTGTCCTTGTGGACCGGCGACCGCCGTCACCGCTGTTTGTAGAGGAACTTGACGTGTGCTACTTTGGGCCGAGGTAGAGGAGCCTGAGGCGGCGTAACGTGCTATCGCTGCGGCTGTACGGACGGCGTTCATCCGAAGGAAGCTATCACCATTGCCTGTACCTGACATGGCTACTGCGCGAAGTTTAGCTTGTTGTCGATTGTCCGTATGTGGTATTCTTTGGTAATTGAAGAAGTTTGGCAGACAGCTTGAGAAGATCCCGTCAGACATGGACATTGTTGGCATTGATGGCTGCACTCCGGCCTCAAGCCACTGCTCCGCCCAGAATCCTGCACCAAGGGTGGGTGTATCTCCTATTCGACCCGGTAATTTGTTTGTGAGGCCCCCTGTAGATGTGGCAACGCAGAGTGTGCCTGTACTGTCCAACACCACTGCGCCAACGGTGCCTTGAGGTAGGTACTCTTTACCATCCCATTGAGAATCCGCAATGCTCATTCCGTCATTCTCGGCCACATCTTTCCCTTCCCCGACCTCCTTTCCCCCACACCCCTCCTCACCATCAGCCTGCTTCCTCTCATCTTCGTAATCCTGATCCCCATGACTCAACCCCAAACCCCGTCTGTGTTCAACCCACCTCCTCTTCGTCCAAAACCAACTCGGCCTCACCTCCTCCAATCCCCACTCCCTCGCCAACCTCTCACACGTCTCCCCCTCAAGCTGACAATGCCCCAACGCACCGCCCCCAACCTTCTGCTCACCCCGAATCAACATCTCCCTCGCCAGGCGAATGGGATGTTTCGTCCTGCGCACTTTCATCACGCCTACGCCTCGCTTACGATAGCCATTCGAGACCATGACGGAAGCTTCGAGTTCGTGCCTGCCGGCTGTGGTGTAGACTGCGCCGCGACCTGCGTTGAAGAGGGGGTTGAGCTCGAGGAGGGAGACGGCGTAGGTTGCTATGTCGAGAGCGGTGGCATGGGGTTGGGATAGTTCGTGGTTGGCGTGGGAGAGGATGGAGAGGAGGGCGTTCTTGTAGGCTTCGTAGGACTTTCGGGGCATATTCTCTTTGGTGATATTGCCCGCCCCGCCATGGATGATTATGCGTGGAGTCACGGGTAGTGGTTTGCGGGAGTATTCCATGACTACTAGAGGAGAGAATGAGAGGATAAAACGGTGGAGAATAGTACTTAGCCTGGAGTGTGGGATCGAAGCTCTCGTCGTGTTGTGTGTGCGTGAAGAGGATGAAGCATTGAGGGCGACGAAGATGAAAGATAGGCCAACGCGATAGCCGAGCTTAGCTCAAGCCTTCCCTGCACATGCCCCATGCCATTAGACGACATCCAACACAGACCAAGAACAGCTTGCGAGCCTTTATTCAGTAGCGGATTTGCTATTCCAGATCACCTGTCCCGGACCCAATGCCTCTGCAATCACAGATGCGTCATGACCCACAAGTAGTGTACACCTGAACAGACAGCGGCAGCCTGCAGCGATTTCCCATGCTATGCACTTCGTACCCCAAGCGCAGACACGAACACTTCCGAGCGCCGCGCTTTCCAACTGCCAAGAACAGTCAAGCTGCACTCGAGGCTATACCAACCTTGCATGCACCTGACGGCTACTGAATTTTTCCGATGTCGTCGGCTTGCAACTCTCCAAATTGTTGCCCCCTCCCATCTGGTGTCTCGTCTCCAGGATCCGATTCGACCTCGGAGTCTGTACCAGCGTGGCCGCGGTCCGAACTGTGGGCAGATTTGCCTGGCTTGAAGCCGACTTCGTCCTTCGAAGTAGCTGCATCAAGCTGGTAGGTATGTGCTGTGGATGGTCTCGCATCCGATGACTCATCATAGGAAGTCATGAGAGTACTGATGGACGGGTTTCGTCGTTCTGAATCCGTCCGTGACCAGAAGTCGCTTACATTTCTGAGTGACTCGGCAAATGACGAGCTGCTCGATTCGGGATCGTACGCAGTGTGCTTCGGCGGATTATCTTGTTTCTAGTCAGCACAGACATCATTCGATATGAAGAAATGCGGAAAGAGCGTACCTGGTAATGATGGCGTTGCTCTGGATGGAGACGTAGGGCTGACCGTCGTTCGGAGAACGTACGACTCATGATCGCCAGGGCAATCCTTGTTAGAAGCCTCGTCGTAGTCCTGGCTGCCTACTGTACTCGACAGCGTTGCTGGATACGGTTGAGCATCTTGCTTGCCCTTGCCCTTGTCTGCCCTCAATTTGGGCAGAGCATTACTATTGCCAAAGTAGGAGTTCCGCACGGAAGTAGTGACGTGTGTCGCCATGAGCAGATGGTCTGTGTGCGCCGCATGCCATGCATTTGTGCCTGGGTTTTGCAAGTCTCTCTCCGGCTCAAAATCTGCCCCAGAGACTCCAAGCTCAGGATACGCTCGGTCAATGACTTTTCTTGATGTGCAGCTCGTCTGTGGTACTGCTGCGACAGAATAATACGACCTTTGACCAGGCCGGTATGTTTGTAGCGCTCTGCTGGAGACTTCGGCGTTGCTGGCATCTATGTACTGGTCATACGTTGATGTTGGAGACGATGATGTCCGGTATACGTCTGTACTTTGCAGCACACTGTCGTGAAACGAACTGGCGCTTGATGCTGCGAAGGTGTTCAGGGCCCCTTGCAGCTTCAAGTGTCTGGATCCAGCTCTCGAGTGGCTAGACGCGTTGCGCGGTAAGGCAGAAGTATTGAACCCAATGTCCGAACAAACACCTTGTAATCTTGCTTCGTTGGCTTTGGCCACCAGATCGGGTCGCTGTTCTACCGGCATTGAGAGCACCATGTCTCGCTCAGCATATCGAGGCTTGTATACGCGGCGGGGCGGTGGGACAATACTGGGCTCCTGTGTGCCATCGCTTGACACGTTTCTCGACGTCGTTGCGGCCTCTTTGCGTCGGAAGATACTCAAGAATCCAGACAGTTTTGCTTCCAGCTTCTGGTCAGGCATGATATTGATAGTTCCACGCAGACCTTGGAGTCGTCCCCTCAATGCTTCGTCCTACGCTATTACCGTCGTCTCTACACCTGTATCTCGAAATGAATATCCGTCTCCAACGGAATTAGCTAAGGCAGGCAACGCGTCGCATATGGGCAATCGCAGAGCGACGAGCACATTGCTCTCCAGTCCAGTGCTTCCTGGGAAAGTAGTGCCCTATGGACGTCTGGGAGGATTAAGAGACAAGCTGTCTTTTCTACGCGAATCCAGGGTGCAGTGGACAGTATCAACTGGGATCACGTTTCCATGGTTGCGGGTACGGGGAATGTTGAAGGTGGAAAGTCAGTAGTGATGCGGAACCAGCGTCTACGCACACCTTGTGCGTTGTCTTGGGTGAGCGCTGTTGTGCCGCGCACCACGAGCCGAGGCCGGTGCGTGTCTCACAAGTCGCTACCATCTATGCTTGAACATCGACGACTCAGATGGAAGGAACAAGTTCCTCGCAATGTAAGCACGGAGCGACTGTGAGCATAAGTGGCCTGGAGAGCGAGAGAAGTAAGGGTTCTTGTCAGCCAACTTGGGTTCGAAGCAGAGTTTAAGCCACTGGCATCTGAGCAGTGCTTCCAGAACGTCGGATTCATCAAGATTTGGATTCGGTATATCTGTATCTGTAGGACGAATGCGGAAGGTCGTTGACTCGGAGCAGTGAAGGTACCGGTTGAATTTGAGCATTAGCCCGTCAATGCCTCTTCCGAAGCGTCCTCCCGCCAGCTGTTGTAGGAGGAGGTGCCGCATCTTGCTTTGCTGTCACCGCCTTCCTACTGATGGTGGCGGGCTTTGCCGTCTTCTTCGGTACGGGCGCCTTTCTCGCTCCAGGCTTCGTTACTATTGTTGTGCCAGCGCTGGAGTCGCTGGCTCCGCTCGTCCTGCCATCTGCCTCGGAAGTAGCGACAGAGCGCTTGTTATCAGTCTGGCGGCTGGGAGCGCGGACCGACGCTTTCACGGGAAGAACCGCTGACTGTGCTGAAGAGAGGTTTGAGGGCTTCAGTGGTGACTGTGGATAGGCACGCGAGTTGTGCGACTTTGGAGACAATACACCCGCGGGCCCTGCTTTGCGGGAGGCTGTCCGGGTCGCTTTGGAGTTGGCGACCACACCACCTAGCTTGGTACGTTTCTTTGGGTTCGCAAGGTCTTGAGCGTCTGATGAAGCTGGTAGATTTTCTTTGTCATCGCAAACGGATATATCGTCGCTAAGGAGCTGTCAGCTTGGCGCCCAAGACATGATGGATTCGAGTCGCCCAACGGACCTTTTCCTTTTCGACGACTGCTTGATCGGAGCCGGCGCCTTGGTCGCAGCCTTGACCTGCTGCACTTTAGACGCAACGGGCATTGGTGGCGGAGGTGGCGGTCTGGCCTTGGCAGTGTGCTCGTCAACAAGATCTTGTATGTTTCGCTTCCTCAGGGCCTGTGGAATGCGGTTGACGCGCATTTCGAGGCGTGTCCGTAGACCTTGTGCTTGCAGTGCGTACTGTGTCCGCAGTTTACGCGCTCTCTCGGTGACTAGACGCGTCAGAACTGGCGAAATGTGCTTCGCAATCGACAAGACGACTCACCCTCTAGCTGCACGTCGTCCAGTAACGCCTGCTTCTCACGCTGCGTGATGCCTGCCACCCGCTTCGCAGGACTTCTCTGCGGTGTGTTCGACATAATGCGAGTCCCGCCCTCACGGCTGCTCTGCGTCGGTGTTGTATCTCGTGAGCCGGGGGTGTCGTTGTTGTGGTCTGGAGAGGCGCGACGCTGTTCGGAGCGGCGATCGAGTGTGGTGTTATGCTGTGCTAATATGTGTTTGTGCGATCGTCCAGTGTCGCGTCCAAGGCGTGCAAGAAAGGTGGTTGTTGTTGTTGCTCGGGCATGTTTGTTGATCTTTCCCTGTGACGACGCCATCGGCCGCAGCGCGCCCGATTTCCGCTTCGCAGCTCGACGTAGGCGATTGATTGCCTTGCCTTGACGAGCTTCTCTCGACACAACACACCACGAACATCACTCAACACGTCTCTCCCTCCACCACATCCATCTCACGCCAACAACATCCATATCCCCGCTCCACCCCACCACCACCTCCCCCACAGACCACCAGCGACACCGCCGAGATGGTGCTCGAGGCGACGATGATAGTGTATGGCCACCTGCACGTGCATCCATCGTGTCTACTTGGCTAATGCGATCTCTCTAGCGTCGACAACAGCGAAAGCAGCAGAAACGGCGACTACGTTCCCTCGCGATGGGAGGCCCAAGTCGACGCAGCCAACCTCATTTTCCATTCCAAGACGCAGGCCAACCCCGAATCCTCAGTCGGTCTCATGAGCATGGGCGGCAGTGGCCCTGAGGTCCTCACTACTCTCACAACAAACCCCGGCAAGATATTAGATGGCCTGCACCGGACCAAGGTCAAGGGCGAGTCGCATCTCTACACAGGCATCATGATCGCATCGGTGAGTATACGGATATGCACTTTCTACACTCTGTGGCCATGCCTTGCTGACACACCGGTACAGCTAGCACTCAAGCACAGACAGAACAAATCGCAGCGGCAACGCATCATCGTCTTCACCTGCTCGCCCATCGCCGATTCCTCCGCCACCCTGACCAAGCTAGCCAAGCGCATGAAGAAGAACAACACCAGCATCGACATCATCGCATTCGGCGATCTGACCGAGGAGAGCATCGACAAGCTCCGCGCATTCAACGAGGCCGTAAAGTCAAATGAGGGTTCACACCTCGAAATCATTCCTCCAGGACCAAACCTCCTCTCAGACACCATCGTAGCATCACCGATCCTAGCAGGCGAGGGCGGCGGCGCTGTACCAAATGGCGGAGGAGCTGGCGGCGAAGGTGGAGGCGCAGGAGGCGACTTTGAATTTGGTGTCGACCCCAACCTGGATCCCGAGCTGGCACTCGTGTTGCGAATGTCGATGGAGGAAGAGAAGGAGCGACAAGAACGTGAGAAGAAGGTATGGGACGAGGCTGAGGGCAAGACAAATCTGGAGAGTGTGCCTGAGGGCAAGGAAGGCGAGTCGAGTGAGAGTCAGCCTTTACTGGATGGAAACCGAGAGCCAAGCGGCTCAGCATCGGGCAGCGCGGGTACTCAGGCGAAGCGGCCTGACGACAAGAAAGACGATGATAAGATGGACACTGCATGAGTAGGCCATGATAGACCCGATGGTGGGGCTTGCTACGATTATCTGTAACATAGCCAGAGTTGTGAAGCCACTCAACACTGAAAGCGGCCTGCTGTAAATCCAATATCGTCGTGGCTGCCATCGTCTGTGTGGCATAGACTTTCAGTCTGGTACAAGACCATCTTCGGAGCCCCTCGTCTGCTGGTGAAGCTTTTTATGAACAATCATCTCGAACTCCACTAGTCGAAGGCCACAGACAGGGCAGACCTCTTCAAAGTCATCCT
Source organism: Dothistroma pini CBS 116487 (assembly GCA_002116355.1). NCBI lineage: Eukaryota > Fungi > Ascomycota > Dothideomycetes > Mycosphaerellales > Mycosphaerellaceae > Dothistroma > Dothistroma pini. The sequence continues at coordinate 67,078 of KZ108297.1, read as the reverse complement.
CGCCGTCCTCGTTGATCCACCCGGTGTACTCCCACCTGGTGTCCGCCTGATCTTCGTTCTCCCCTGAGAGCACGTTCCGCGGTTCATCGACCTCCCGTACGGCAAAGATGGCCTCTTCCGCCGTTGTATCTGGCTTCGGCTTCGGCTCCGGCTCCTTCACAATCTTCGCTGCTTTCCTCACAGGCAGGATATCCTCAAAAGCCTGGATGTGCATCACCGTGGGCGTGTCATCGAAGCGCACTCGTTTCTTTCGGCGCTGTTGAGGCGTTGTAGGTTTCATCGGCGGTGGAGGGCTGGTATCCGTGACTATGAAACTTTTCAGAACACTTTCCTGTCGCCTGAACATGCCGGAAATGTCCCTTCCGTTTGCTGTTTTGCTGTTGCCTGCTGCCTCTGCCATGTTCGTGACGGCGAGATTGACCAAGCTGAGATTCCAGCCTGTCCTCTCTGGGTGGAGTTTCTTGAACATGGCGGTCAAGGCTTCTTTGACTAGCCTGCCGGCTAGAGCGTCTACGTCATCGTTAAGACTGAATATGAAGTTGGGCAGAGGAGCCGAGGCAGAGGTTCTTTTGAAGGAGCGTTCACGAGTACCGTCAGGCTGCAATGGAAGTCGTGGTCTTGTCGAAAGACGCAAGGTCTTGGGATATGCCAGCCACCTCTTTTTGGCGGTAGAAGGAGCAGGCTTCGCGCCATCTGTGTCGTGTTCATAGTCTTCTAAGGTATGATCCGCTGCTTCGAACTCGTCTGTGCTAGCCATTAGGTCAACGCGCATACGCATGATTAAGCTTCGAGCAAGTGCTGTCATTGCTCTAAGCAGATCGGGTGTAGTGTCTAGACGTATGTAGCTGTCTTCGATACTGATCTGGGTTGGTACAGGTCTCGCGGAGCTCACTTCGCTGTCATCGACGCCGTGAAGCAGACACCAGATCTTCGAGCCGATCCCATGAGCAGAGCCTGGCCCAGCGAGCAATTGCTCAAGCCGTTCTGGACTAATGTCGGGATGATTGCGCAGTTGACCTACGGAGACGCCCTGCTTAGTACCGCCGTTCATAAAGTCGGACCTGACATCCTTGTTCATGTAGAAGCTGCGTAGTCTTTGTGCGATCTTGAATCCTATACCAGGGACTCGGCCTATTTCATAGTTGTCCATGAACTCAGTGATGTTGCTCTGGCGCTCGTCCAACGTCTCAAAGGGCGGCATCATCGTGGTCTGGCCTTTGGGCTTATTGAGGTTTCCCACAAGCTTCGATAGCAACTTCGTGGTTGCGATGCCGACTGTCGATGTATATCCTTTCACCTCTTCCAGCTGATGCCGGATGTGCAGTGCCAGATGGCTGCCCAGCTTCAACCGCAAGGCCAGATCTTCAAGACTTCCATCGAATAAGTCTTCAGCACAGTTCGCTGGGTAAGAGTGACCTGCTAGCGCGGTAGCATCGAACGAAAATCCGGCAGTGAGGTCCTCCTTCGAGGTCTGGAAGAAGCAGTGTTGCAAGTCATTCTTATTCAGAATGGAGATATTGTAATCCACGATGTCAGTGGTGTCCATCCATATCTCATCGAAGCCCAGCCGTTCAATCTTGTTATTCCATGAGAAGCTTTTGACGAACGTGTACAGCTCTTTACTGGCATCTCTGAATCTGCTTAGATCTTCTCCCAACTCGATGACAACGTCCGGGCATACTCGCTTCGCTTCGCGGATGAGTTGTAGCTTGTGCAAGCCTCTTCGGCGTGCCTCGTAGTTACAAGTCACGATGATATGCTTCTGCTGTACGGCGAACGGCAAACTTTTCAACTCCGGCTGCTTCGCTTCGAAGACTGAGGCGTAAAAGCAATCATAATCCTGGCATAGCTGTTAGCAACGCGGCGATTCGAGATCGTGGTTCGTCTAACAAAGTGTATGATTATCCTCCCATCGTGTCTCGCCGGGGTCTTTCTGCTTTCCATCTCTTCATGGCTACGCTACGATAATCACAAGGGCGCAGCGAGGGTTGATCGGGGATGTCGACAGAGTTCGTGCAGATCCGATGGGGAGGTAACATTGGGCCAAGTAAAGTGCTTGCAGCGCGCTAGTCATTGCGCACGCGTCATGAGCGCGACGAGCCTTCACGTGTCGTTATTTGGTGGATGTGTGACTGTGCTTGCAGCCTCCTACGCGGTACATTTACTGTAATACTGGAGAGTATGCATGCATCAGCGAGAATTCAGCCTCCAGTCAGAGCATTCTTACAAGTCGAAACGTCTATGTACAGCAAGGGATCCCTCGTGATAAATTGATCTGCATTCACATCTACAACGTCTACAACTTCTCCTTTCTTCGCGACTCGTCGCTCCTGACACCCGTCAGAGCCGTGTATAGAGCTTCATGCTATGTATTCAGATGCTTACGCAAGCAGGTACTTTGCCGCGTGCTCGACGTGGTCATCCGAGAAGGTGCTGATGAAGAAGTAGCTGTGGTCGTAGCCGTCCTGGTAGCGCACCTTGACCTTCTTGCCAGCCTTCTTCGCTGCCTGCTCCAAGTTCTCCGGAAGCAGCTGACCTTGCTTGTAGAAGTTATCGCCAGTGCCAACATCGATGAGGATGTCAGTGTCGTTGGGATACTTGGGCAGAAGCTCACTAGCATCGTGTTCGGCCCACTTGGCCTTGTCCTCGCCGAAGTAGCCGCCAAAGGCCTTCTCGCCCCAGGGGCACTTCGATGGGTTCGAGATTGGAGCAAAGGCAGAGACCGATCGGTATTTGCCCGGGTTCTTCAAGAACAGAGTCAGGGCGCCGTGGCCTCCCATGCTGTGCCCTGTGATCGACACGCGCTTTCCGTCGAGCTCCTTGAAGCTGGAGAAAAGCTGCTCTGGCAGCTCTTGTGTAATGTAGCTGTACATGTTGTAACCCTTTGTCCATGGCTCCTTGGTAGCGTCAACATAGAAGCCTGCGCCACTTCCAAAGTCATAGCTGTCGTCCTCGCCCTGAATTTGGAGACCACGTGGGCTTGTGTCTGGGTATACGACTGCAATCCCCTTCTTGGAAGCCTTGTGTTGCAGGAAGCCCTTCTCAGCACCATTGTCGCCCGTGCAGGTCAAACCAGCCAAGTAGAAGAGAACTGGAGCCGGTTTCGATGTGCTTGCTTGAGGTGGAAGGTAGAGGTTCAATTTCATCTCGCAGTTGTTAACTTTTGACTGCAGTGCATTGTCAGTCGTGCCCCTCATACATCATTTCGCACACACACCTTGTGTGCGAGCTTGAGCAGCTTGCCGCCGAAGCTGTTGATGGTGCCCGTAGTTTCGAAGGACATCCTGGCGAATTGGTGGAAGGTGTACAATCCGTGCGAAGTAAGTCGAGGTGAGTTGAGTGAACCAGAGGTGCGCGGCGGTGAAAATAGAAGGTTTCTAACAAGCAACGGCATGCAAGCTGTACATTTCTTCGAGGAAATTCTGATGGAGGGGATGATGAGGCTCGTAACGCGGGGCATGTGGAGTGACTTTCTGACGTCTTGCCAGGGACTAGGGACTAGATCTGCGGATCAGGAAATACTTCCCGTAGTCCCATTGGGTCATTTGAGTTGGAGTTCATGTCGTGCTGTGGTGACAATGATGAATCGGTTCTTCCTCGCTTACTGCAAACCCGGTCTCCATACCATTTTGCTGATCCTCAGCAACCACTCCCCAACGCCGTCGCTATGATTCAATTCGAAGCTCGTACACTACTCATATGCTGTTGCTCGGACCAGTTGGGAATACTACCAAGGTGACAAGCAAGGACGCCTACTAAAGCAACTCCTCGCAAGTCCAATCCTCGTAGTATCCGTCCGGCAAATACCTCCGTACGACCAGTGGGATCTTCTTCTCGCGGAGCTCCTTCAGGGCGATCTGCAACGGGTCTGTTTCCGATTCTACGTCCACCAAGACGGGTGCGCCCATACTGAGAACTGTCAATTTACGGTTCCACTGTGTACAAGCACGAAACTTGCCATACCTGATCTGAAGTGCTCGCGTACCCAACACTCTCGCGCGCTCATACTTGGTCATGTACGGCGTCGTTGTCCTCCTTTCCTGCGAAATCTTCTTACTCTTAACGCTCTTGACTGTGTTCGGATTTGCAGATGGGTCACCGGAGGTCACGACGTTGTTTGGGTCCGTGTAATCGGTACTGTTCAGCTGTGCGTTCTGTACAGCGTCGTTGGGGTCGACGTCCATGTCACCTAAGGATGTCAATGTACGCTTTTCTGAAGAATCCTCACAATGACATCTCTGCTTGATGTTAATTACATACCATTCGCATCCGCATCGTAGTTCTCTACTGCATCTTGCTCTTCAAGTAAATTATCGTCAAACTCCCTGAACATTCTTGTCAGAACATCTCCCAGCATGTGTTATGCAAGCCCAAGCATGTGGTGGGCACTTACTCGACGTCTCCAAAGTCGCGCATATCATCGTCGCCGCCTCCGTAGTCCGACATGTTGACGGCTGAACTGGGTGTTGCTGGTCGGTTGGCGGTGCGCGTTCGCTCGGAAATGTGGACTGGTTGTCTTCGATCGAGTAGTTGAGCTCGGTGTCTAAGAGTGGTGTTCAGCTAGTGATGTGTCGTTCGAGTGTTGAATTAGTCGCGTTGTGTCCGCATATGGACTTTTCCTACACGATTTCACGAGCAAGGATTAAGCGGACTTAGCCGCCGCGGTCTTGTTTCCCGGCGCACAGCGAGGAGGCTAGCATTTAGCCCAGTCGCGCCTGCCGTTCGGTCCCTTCACTTTCGATTGTATTACCTTTTCATGTCGACTGCATCCGCCTCCATCCTGTGCTCGCAAGATGGTCGTTCTGATACCGGACATGCTGGAGAGTGCGGTCACCAAGAAGCGGCCAGCTCCTGACGTCGACCTAGACGACTCGCTGGAGATTGAGTCGACGCAGGCATGGGGAACGCCGTCCAGGAAGACGAAGAAGCCTCGATTCCGCTCTGGCGGCGATACCCAGTCCGACTATGCCTTGTCCACCGCAGCTTCCATTGCCGACACCGACATCAACACTGCCACCGTGGCCGACACGGAGACACCTCACACCGATGCGACCAGCACCCGCAGCAAGGCTAACCCCCGGGAGAAGAAATACAAATGCATGTTCTCAGACTGTGACAAAGCATTTGATCGTCCGGTCCGCTTGCAATCACACATCAACTCGCACACCGGTGCTCGGCCCTACATATGCTCCGCGGATGGCTGCGATAAGAGCTTCGTTAAGCCGGAGCATCTCAACCGCCACATGAAGGAGAAGCACAGCGACCAGAGCTTCGTGTGCGACTATCAGTGTCGCAGGGAAGATACGGGTGCCATTGGGTCTTGTGGGAAAGTCTTCGAATCGTCGAACAAGCTCAAACGCCACAGGGCCATGCACGAGGAGAAAGAAGACACGACTTGCAGTTGGGAGGGTTGCGGCAAGGTGTTCAGGAAGCAAGAGACATTGCAAAGGCATATCAAGAAAGACCACCTGCAGGAGGATTCGTTCATGTGCAGCCATGAATCTGCCGACGGCGAAGCCTGCGGACAGTGCTTTGCAACCGTCAGTCAGCTGAAGACCCATCACGCACGAGAGCACGACGCACCAAAGTATATCTGCGAGCTTTGCACTAACGCCATGGTACCGCCGGTCGAGGATGTGGTACCTGCTGCAGAGGAGCTAGACGCTGCGTTTCTGCCAACTGCCGAGGATCTGCAACACACTGGAGACGACTTCGACTCGAACATCATCGGTAGCCTCTCTCTTGCCGAAACGCACCAATCCGAAGGTGTCGTCGGCTTTTCTACGTATCACGAACTCCAACGTCATCTGAAGGCCGTGCATCCACCGACTTGTAACCAGTGTGGCAAGGTCTGCAGGAGTCAGAAAGATCTGACCGCTCACATGGAAATCGAGCATGAAGGCCAGGCTAGACCTGTCGCGGAGAAGAGATTCATGTGCCCGTACGATGGCTGTAGCCGCTCGATGCCCGGCAACGGATTCACGAAGAAGGGCAATATGGAGGTTCACATCAAGGGCGCCCACACAAAGATCAAGGAGTTCATCTGCGGACAGTTTGATATGAGGGGTGTCAAGAAGGTTCAAGGCTGGAATGGATACGGCTGTGGTCAAGCAATTGGCACCAAGCAAGCTCTTATCGGTCACATTCGGACACAGCACATGGGCCTGGCAGCGGAAGTTGGTAAGTCCACAGGCCTGCAGGACAAGGATCGGAAGAGGAAGGTCAAGTTTGAGGAGCAGGGTGGTCTCGAAGACAAGGACTCCGCCATGGTCATGGATACAGAACATTCCCCGCAAGCCTCGCCCCCGAGCAAAACACTAGCTCTTCTCACCGGTTCTGGCTATGAGGAGCTACGCCCTTACGCTTGTATTCTGGCAGGAGGACCGCGTGGCTGTCAACTGAGACTCACAAACGAGATTGAACTGTGTACACACATGGAGCTTACCCACGGCTGGACCATCGAAGACATCAATGAGGCTATCCAACGAGGTCACACTCGCCCTCAAGCAGCTGGCCCAGACGACACTTTCGGGCGCAGGCTGGAGACTGACCTTGGCGTCGCGATGAGGATGCCAACTTCTACGGATGTTATGGTGGACAGAATGTTGAAGTCTACGGAAGCAATGATTGATCCGCAGCTAAACGGCATGATGGCTTAGAATGAACGTGCATGTGTGAAGGACGTGCTTATAGCTTGGGGGACGGGATTAGTGGTTGCGTTTTCGGCGTTTTGTGTTCGTACTATACCCAACATAGCTATGCTTCATTTCTGTTTGCTTTCTATCAAGCAGGCTCATGGTCATTAATGAATATAGTGCAGTTCATCGCTCAGCACTGTCTGTCTTCTCGAGCTCCCGCTTCTCATGTGCCGTAAGATCACTCTTGGCACGACTGATTCTTACAAAGGCCATGAAGATGCTAAGTGCCGTAGCTGCACACGCCAGGTCAAACCGGAACACATTCTAGTAGGTGCCCCTCTGACCTCGATAGGCTGTTCCAGTTGCAGTGATCTCAGCGAAGCCAAGCATCAGCGCGATATCGAGTTGCGTTGTAGCGTTGCTGAGAGAACCTGCCAGTCCCTGTTGGCGAGCTAGATGTTCGAAACATTGTAGAAAAAGTCCACTGCGACTGTTGACAGGACCTGCAGCCATTAGCACCATAGACAATGTTCGATGAGCTCTCTCTAAAAGCTCAGCAGCTCAGATGCGCTCAGTCGCTTAGCGACCCAACCATCGCGGCCGTCTGACTTTTCCTAAATGGAACTTCATTGGCGCCCAGACTCCGCCTCCATCAAGTTCCAAGCATGATGCGCACACTTTTGACAGCAGTCCCATGATTTTCTGCTAGTTTGCGGATATATCCGAATCACGAAGCATAAGAATTTCTCTTCCCTTTCGAACTTCTTCTCACCACCATCAGTAGGAGTATTGACTATTGTCATATACTCATCCAAGCTCCGCTTCGGCGGCTTGCTGAGGGTTATTCTGCAATTCGTTTGCCATGGGTCTCCTTCCGTTCCCGGCTTGGTCGAGAAACTTGCAGTCACCTTTCCTTACCAATCGCGGAGAGTTCTATTCTTCGTGCTTGTGAGGTGAATGCTACAGCTCATCCTGCATGCCATCGACTCGGTATTGGGAAATTCGACGTGAGGAAGTGCGATCAACGATGGCGTCGTGCATGTCCGAAGCGGGAGATGAAACCCTCAAACAGGTTTGCTGTCTCCCCCCAGATGCGCGTCTAATAAGTATTCTTTGCCAGAATAACGACTACCAATGTGTCTATCTCCCTTCGTCGCGACGGCCCCCCCTCCTCCCTCTCCTTGCGATAGACGAAGTCCCTGGCCGTTTCCGCTTCCACATCCACCCACTCCTCGCTCCGTGCACGAGCAAGCCGTGTAGAGGGTCTTTGAGATCGCCTTGCCAATTTGACGGGCGCTTCTTGTGCAGCTTCAGCGAGATCGGTTCCAACCGCTTCTGCACACGAGCTCCCTCTGGATCTACGGCAGCCGCATCGTCGAGCCGGGCGAGCATCGAGCCTTGTTGTGAGAACCGCAAACCATTGCTGGCCAGGCGCCGTGGGCTGTAAGCACCGCCTGTGCGACCGGCAAGTCTCCGACATGACTCCGTGTCAACAGACTTGACCTCGAGCCTTGTGGTGGCGCGTTCCAGAACAGCCATGATTTCTGGATAGAAATTCTCTTGCATGCGGCATCTCTTGACGGTTTCCTCGAGATCGCACAAGGACTGCGATTGTAACATACGCTCGAGTCGCTGGGCGTGATCTTCTGGTGGCTGAATTTGTGCTTCTTGGTGTGTCAGGATGCGCCTCCGAGTATCGCATCCCAGCGTGGGAGACGACACCTGGGGGCGTCAGTGAGGTCTAGCGTGTACGGTCAACATGGAGGTAGCTTACCACGCTGCTTTCTTCGAATGATTGCCGCAAAGGTGAAGCAGATGACAACTTGTCACCAAGAGACGGTAACGAGGCGGACATGTCAATATCCATCGCATTGCTCGACTGAGATGCTGCCATCCAAGGGAAGGGCATCTTGCAGCGGGAACAGGCAGGTTGAGGTGACGATGGGCTACCGGCTGCCGTGATGGTCGTTGTATACTGGGCGAAGGTCGTAGCGCCTGTATTCCAGACTTCGAGGAGAGGTTGAAGTCAGTCACGAGTTGACATAGGACGTAATTGTGCGCTCTTGTCAAAGTGAGAGTGAGGCTCGGTAGGGGTGAATCAAGCCTGTGATCCAACCAGTGAGGTGTCTTGTGAAGAGCACAAATTTGAGACAAGACAGAAAATGAGAGGCAGATGAGCGGCCACAGCAGAAGTCATTCACATTGACGATGTCACTATGCACGATGATTGGAGTTGACGAGCCTTCGCGCAAAAACTGGCTTGGTTTGCTGAGTCCAAGAGCTGGCACGAAACATGTAGCTTCTATCTGGGCATCATTGGAAACATCGTCGTCGTACAGAAAGCTATCGAGCATAAATGCCAGTAGCGCTCGCATCATGGAAGAACGCGAAGAGTGCGATCCCATGCAGTATGTAGAGGATGATGTTCTAGTGGTGGGGCAGAACGATACGGGTGATAAGATCGGCTGGGCAAGCTTTTTTTTTTTTTTTGGACGACTAGTAGAACTAGAACATGAGTACTGAATTCTCCTTTGCCTGTGCCTTTACCAAATTCCACTCCTTCCTTCTTGCTGCAGCCGGACAGCAGCGTTGCCACGAGAAAAGTACTCGCCCCAGGCACGCGAGACACCAGCAGAGGACATCATCACCGCTTTCGGTGTGCGGTCGCGTCCTCAGCCGCTTTTTTTGCTTATTCAGATCTTTTTTCTTAGAGCATACACACTTGGCGGCAACTCCTGCGGCACCAGCACTTCCTCATACTGCACATCGGCGACATGCCGCACCACGAATCGCCGCCGCTGCCACCTATCATGGTGGCCAGCAAGACGGCTGCCCCGTCGCCCGACGATGTCGCGCAGATCGCCAACACGATATATACCTCAAAGACGTCGCAAGTGTCTCTCGACGCCGCTTATGCGCTCACAGACCTCCTGTTGAACAGCGTAGGCTTCCGAGGCCTCGTCGCATATGGCATCCTGCCGGCCATCATCAAGGCTGCGGCCGACAAGAAAAAGACGGAAAAGAGGGAGGGCGCCATGTTCGCGCTGGGCGCAATCTTCGAGCGCTTCCCACCGAAGGCGAGGCTGAGCGAGGCCATATTTCTTGTGCAGGAGACAGATCTGGTCAAGGTGGCCTTGGACGCGCTGGCAGATCGTCAATCTGCTGTGAAGGAGGGTGCCCGATATGCCCTGGACGCACTATACGGACATCTCTCCTCTGAAGCAAAGGTGTTCGGTCTCTTACCGCTACTGCAGCAGTACATCCGCAAGAACACTGGCAAGTGGCAGGGTGCCGTCGGCGCATTCGAGCTGATTGGTCGCATGGCCGACGATGCAAAAATGGGCATGGAAAGTGTCGAGGTTGAGCAGGACAAGGATGTATTACGTGAAGCCATGGGCAGGAAGCTGTCCGCACTCATTCCTATTGTCGAGGCCGGCATGCACGATTTGAAGACAGAGGTCACCAAGCAGGCTATCAAGACGATGAACAGCTTGACCGAGCTGCTCCAGAACGACGACGTTGCACCACGGTTGCCACTGTTGGTAAAGAGCATGGAAGACCCGAGCACAGAAGCCCAAAGAAAAGCCATACACGCACTGAGCCAGACTACATTCGTGACAGAAGTCACCGCTCCAGTGCTTGCAATGCTTACACCCATCCTGGAGCGAGTGTTGAACGCACCCACCACCACACAAGAAGTATTGCGACAGACCGCTGTCGTGGTCGAGAACTTGACAAAGCTCGTGCAAGACCCTATCGAGGCACGTGCATTCTTGCCAAAGCTGCAGCCGGGCATCAAGGCGATTCGGGACCGCGCCTCGCTGCCAGAGGTGCGTGAGATTGGTCAAAGAGCGCTGGATGTCATGTTGAAAGCCATGGGTGAAATGACCAGTGGAGATGCAAAGACCAAGGAAGCGATCGTGCGCACCTCAGCAGAGGAAGTCTCGACTGTACTCGATGGTGAGATCAAGCAGAATGGTGGTCTGTTGGACTACCCTGGCGACTCCGAAGTCTGGACTCATGCCAAGCCGTACCTTTCCGAGATGGTCGCAGAGGTAGCAGGCCAACGTCTGCTCCAACGTGTTCACAAGAACATTGTACCATATCTACAACCTCTCATGGATGATGGCAAAGCTCAGGCTGTTGCCGACAGTGTTCACAAGCACTTCGTGGCAGAGGATGAACGCAAGTATGGCGCTCCTCCGAAGGAAGACGACGGCGAAATCGAGATCGTGAATGCCAATTTCTCGCTTGGTTATGGTGGCATGCTCTTGCTTTCACGCACCAACCTTCGACTGCTGAAGGGCCACAGATATGGTCTCTGTGGCCGTAACGGTTGCGGCAAGTCCACGCTGATGCGTTCTATCGCGAACGACAAGCTCGATGGTTTCCCACCTCAGGATGTCGTCAAGACCTGCTTCGTCGAGCATAACCAGGGCGAGGACGCCGATATCACCATCTTGGAGTACTGTCTCAAGGACCCTCAGCTGCAGGGTGAAGGCAAAGAACGTATATCTGCTGTCCTGGAAGAGGTCGGCTTCACTGCTGGCCCAGAAGGTCGTCAGTTACAGAAAGTGGGCAGTCTTTCAGGAGGTTGGAAAATGAAGCTGGCTTTGGCCAGAGCCATGTTGATGCGCGCAGATGTCTTCCTACTCGACGAGCCAACCAACCACTTGGACGTCGCCAACGTGAAGTGGCTGCAGGAGTATCTCAAATCGCACACAGAGATCACTTCGCTGATCGTCTCTCACGACTCCGGGTTCCTCGACGAAGTATGCACAGACATCTACAACTACGAGAACAAGCGACTCGTGCACTACAAGGGTAATCTTGCCGATCTGGTCAAAGTCCGTCCCGAGGCGAAGGCGTACTACACTCTGAGTGCGTCGCAGGTCCAATTCAAATTCCCACCGCCTGGCATCTTGACCAGTGTCAAGTCGAACACACGCTCAATCTTGCGGATGACCAACTGCAACTACACATATCCAGGAGCATCAAAGCCAAACCTGAAGAACGTCAGCGCTCAACTGAGCTTGAGCAGCAGAGTTGCCATCATTGGGCCCAATGGTGCTGGCAAGTCGACGTTGATCAAGGTCTTGACCGGCGAGGTCATTCCCCAGGAAGGCAAGGTCGAGAAACATCCCAACTTGCGAATTGGCTACATCAAGCAGCACGCGCTGGAGCACGTGGAGATGCATCTCGAAAAGACCCCCAACCAGTACCTTCAGTGGCGATATGCCAACGGCGACGATCGAGAAGTTCTCATGAAGCAGACTCGTGTGCTCACCGCAGAAGACAAGGCACAGATGGAGAAGTTCATCAACATTGGCGATGGCAAGGGCGCACGACAGATCGAGGCTTTGATCGGTCGTCAGAAATACAAGAAGAGTTTCCAATACGAGATCAAGTGGGTTGGCTGGTTGCCAAAGCACAACACAATGATCTCGCGCGAGACTTTGATGGAGCAAGGCTACCAAAAGCTCATTCAGGAATTCGATGATCATGAAGCAAGCAGAGAAGGTCTTGGATTCCGTACTCTGGAGCCAAAGGTCATCTCGAAGCACTTTGAGGACGTTGGTCTTGACCCCGAGATTGCTGACCACAACGAGATCAGTGGTTTGTCGGGAGGACAGAAGGTTAAAGTAGTCTTGGCAGGGGCGATGTGGAACAACCCTCATCTGCTTGTCTTGGACGAGCCTACAAACTTCTTGGACCGTGACTCTCTCGGAGGTCTTGCTGTTGCCATTCGCGACTGGAAGGGCGGCGTCGTTATGATCTCGCACAACGAAGAGTTCGTGGGTGCTCTCTGCCCCGAACAGTGGCATGTCAACGACGGCCAGCTCACCCAGAAAGGGCATCTAGCTATCAGCATGGATCGCTTCGAGGACTCTCGTCCAGGCTCTTCCCTCAACTCGTCCGCCGCACCCAGCACAGTTGCTAGCTCAGTCGTGTCGAGTGCCGCGGCCACGCCATCCGGTAGCGGTGCACAATCCGAGACCGAAGGCGGCAAAGATGACATGAAGTTCAGATCGAGGAAGAAGAAGAAGATGACGAAGAAGGACAAGAAGGAGCAGGAGGTCAGGAGACGTTTGCGTCACATAGAGTGGCTCAATTCGCCAAAGGGAACACCACACCCACCTGACAGTGATGCCGAAGAAGAGTGATGGAGGAGATTGTGCCCCAGGAAAAGTTTTGGATTCGTAACGTTGTCTTCCGACATGCATGGCGTTTGGCGCGGAGACTGCACGTCCTTGACTGATGGCGGCAAAAGTCTAGGAGGCGTTGGCAGCTTGCATCCGAGTTTATTCATCTGGTTTTCTCCACGAGCGGCGTTTAGAATGTATCAGAGGGCGTCAACCGGTCAGTTGAAGGGTTATAGAGCGATAGATTGAGGCTACATGATCAAGAATGATAAAACGAATAATCAACTCTCACCCAATTCGTTGGCTTTAGGTTCTTATCACAATGCGAACTCGACATAGCCGTTAGGGTGGCACCACTCCGCTCTCGCCTTAGGCCCAGCGTCTTCACCTTCACTCCAGAAGACCCAGTATCCTCATGCCTCATGATGGCTATTCGCTGTCCTCCACCACCATGCGCCAATTTGATCCTCGAGGACTGCGAAGAAGGATGGCACACCAATGCCTGGATCTTCCCGGCATCGAGATCAACCTGAGGCTTAACTAATGTGAGCCGCGTGCTTTCGGTGAAGGACACAGTAGCGTCATGCGTTGAGCCACGTCCACGAGATACGACCGCACACGTCCGGCACTTGGATGTTGCACGAACATGACAGCATTGATTGACACATTATTTTACCAGCGGGCTGCGCCACTGCCAGGAGACAGACCCTGTTCTGTCCCGTGTCCACGAGCTCACGCTATCGTGGTTCTCATGACAATCTCGAGCACGCTCAACATACAAACGCGAGGGGTACTAGGCGTCTTTCGTCTTCTTCTCTTCATTCGAGCTCAGCGACGACTCGTCGGAAGCCTCTTCACTGGTGCTGATGACATGAAAGGAGAAATCGATCTCGCCGACTAAGGTCTTCACGTGTCTGTAACATGTCAATCGCGTGCCACAATGCGAGGTACGTGCTCGAACTTACTTTGTAATATTGACAATATCGTTGTTGATGCATTTGGCGCAAATAGTCGTCACGGCGAACGCAGAGTATTCTGTAGAGTTGGAGTTAGCCTTGACGCAACGCGGCCCATGCAGTCGAATGAGGGATTCGATGCCGGGACTTACCTGGCTCAGCGATATGCCTGACGCTCAAAATATCAACATCAATTGATTCCAGCGTCTTGATGTATTTTCCATGTTGCGGTACATCTAGGTATGGTGGCAGAGGTCGGGCATGTGTCATGCTGTTGGAGAGCAGTGCCAGCAGATGCGTGAGTCCATGAGAAGTAGCGTTAATGGAGGACAGCAGCTTCCGGAAATCTTGTGACCATTTTGAATCCGCAGAGCTTGTTGAGAAAGTACCCGAAGCGTATGCAATTAGAGAAGTGTATTGCAGCACCCTTCGTAGACACGTGATGAGATCGTCGTATTCTTCATGAGGGAAACGACCTCCAACCCGTATCTGTGCCTTTGAAAAGGCGGAGTTTTGCTGCAAAGCCGTTAAGATTGCAATGAGCTTGGTGAAGACTTGCTGCCTGGCCTTTTCCAGATGATATGCTCTGCTTCCTTTTGTGTCCTGGTTGCCGTCGCTCTTCTGTATTCGTGATTTAACCGTTTCGTGGACCACTGAATACATGTTGGCCATCAGATACAATGCAGCTCCCACGTCTTTTCGCAGCTCCGTGCTTTCAGAGACTGGGTATGGAAATATGGTCCAGAAGTAGGCGACAGAAAGTCCGCCGCAGACCGTCGCCAGACGATACGGTGCAAGTAGATAGGTCGAGTAAGCAGGCTGTCCATTCGATTCCGACGCTGCGACACCGATCTCTCTGACCTGCAACTCATATCCAATAATAAGGATCGAGGTGACAATCGAGAGGATCCCTACGATAACGAACTTTGGGAACTTCAGGACAACATAGAAGGCCATGAATATCCAAAGCCAGAGGAAAACGATGACCCCGGGCGTCTTACCATCGACGATATACCAGATAACGTACGATGCTGACATGGCAACAGCAGTCCCTAGGATCCGCAGAGCGAAGCTCCAAGTGCTCTGACCGGCTGTGCGAGTCATCGACAACGGGACCATAATCATCGCCCACAAGAGGCGATTCTGTAGGAACCACGTTTGGCTGGCCTCCAGGTAGCAGATGATACCAATGGACATGGTCGCACACACGACCCTGAAGCCAAATGCGGAAGCATCGCTTCGCAGTCCTTGCGGGAGAAGGCGGATCACCTCGCCCATTCTCTCCCAGGAAGTCTGCGGGGGTAGATGCTCGGGATCTTTACGCTTCGAATATGACTCGCCAAGGTAGAGATTGTCCGTACCCGCATTGTCCAGGTCAGAGGTGAGTCGGTCTTCATCGGATCCATCCTCACGGCCAACCATAGCAATAGCCCACTTCTTCAGAACCTTGGCTCCAGGAATGATCAATCTAGTCTTAGACATTGCCCCTTCCTGTTTGCGCTTGTCCACGTATAGCACGAGCTCAAGAGCAGCCAGACCTGCCCGCCATAGTAAATATTCGACGTACAGCGCGAAGAAGAGTTGCCGCTGTACAGTCTCTCGAATATGCTCCGATTCGACATGTATGCTCTCTGGCCGGAGGAAGGAAGAGTCGAAGAAGTCTTTAGGTAGCTCTATGTTATGAGCATGGCACCACTCACGGAGTGACTTTTGTTTGGATTCGTAGAATTCGTCCAGCTGCTTCTTGTAAGCCCGTGCGAATTCGATGGACCCTGGTGCAGCAGCATTCCCCTTGCTCTCTTCGTCCTGACCTTTCTTCGGTGACTTTTCAATCTCGAGGATGATCAGTATATGCTTGAATGCTCCGCTGATGGTGGCACTCATGCTCGAGAACGGCTCATGCTGTAGTAAGCGGGGTGTCAGTTATGATCGCAAAACGCATTGTGTCGAGTCTTCACACGATGAAGGCTTGCAACTTAGTACGTACCAGGGCTTGCATCAGACTGTGGAGGTCGTCGACTTGTTTGGCACGCACTCCGCAAGCCAACTCAGAAGGGTCGCTGTTATCCCACCGGCCCGAGTCAGCTCTTCTCAATACATCAATGATGGTGTTGAGTCCAGTGACTGGGATCATGATGAGTTTCATTCTCTTCCAGACTTCTGCGATATCTTTTGGCGATAACTTTCCAAATGCTACTTCGCGCTTGGCAAACTTGATGTCCGCCGGTAACTTGGTATGGAGACCATATCTATAAAGTCAAGATGTCAGGACGTAACCGTGGCCGAAAAGGCAGAGCCAGATGATGTTGATTGGGCAGGCAACGCATCTCTCGCCGGAGCGCCATGAGACACGGCCAAAGGGCGGTGAATCGTCTTGCAAAATAGCCCAGTCATCAAGAGACATTGCCGGCCCAACCACAATTGCACGTCCAATGAGGTTTACTTACAGCTTCGCTAGCATACTCTGCAGCTTCGCGCTCTCTGCATTAGCAAGCAGTGGCTTGGCTGTCTTGTTTGATTTCGATGTCTTCTTCGTATTCTGTTCTTCACGCTGTCGTGGAGCAGCTCCTGGGTCGTACGTCTCGAGGCTTTGAAGATATGCCGCTTGAGTGTGTAGCATGCCTCCGAGGAGTCCAAGGTAACCTTCCAACTCCTTGAAGACGACCTTTCGAGATGAAATCGGGAATATGAACAGGCTCACTCCGGTCGCAATTGCAAAGCCGGTCAAAAAGGCTTCAAGCAGAGTCTCGATGAAGATTATCGCAGCTCCCATGTTCGGAAAACGCACGCCATACTAAAGGTAAGATAGGTCAGCCTGTGTTACATGGAAACTGGTGACAGAAGCCCTGGGCTTTCTGAGAGTGTATCAGATGTTGCACCCGGGCTACTGCACCTGACGTTACTGACGGTCGTCGAGACAATCAAGAAGATTGAGTACATGATGACAGGGAACTGGAACTGCGGCAGTGCTGCCCTCAGCACATTCGTCAAGTAAGTCTGGAAGATCAGCCAGACAGCCAATACAGCAGATGCGGAAGAGTTGTAGCCATCGGGTGGTGAGCCGGGCGCTGTGGTGTGAAGTCTTGCTTGAATTGCAGTGTATAACGACAACAAGCACATTGCACATGCCACACAGATAGCGAGAATGTTGAGAAGCATGCTCTGTAAAAACCTCCCTGCATAAGAGAAGGGTGTTAGCTGTACTCGAGAACTACAGAAGCAATGTATCACCTCGAGGCATAATGCACATCCCTAGAATTGAGGTGATTGCGACCAAGTAGCCGATGGTGTTATATATTGCGGCGACGTCTCGGGCTTGATACATCGCTATTGCAATGGTAGGTGGCAACGACCCTTTGAACATGAGTATCAACGTCGGCACGTCCAGTCCAGTCTTGGTCCAAATCCGCTTTGCCAACGAGGGCTTTGTGGTAGGCGCCACAGAAGTCTGTTCGACAGCAGCTTGTACCGCCTCACCATCCACCATCTTTGTTGAAGTCGGGTGGTTGTTGTTGTCAGTTATGGGCTCGGAAGCGTTCGACGTGTTCTCTGTTGATATTGTGGTCCACGGAAGCAGTAGGGAGGCTGCTGATCGCAGTGGCGTCGTCGCTGACGAGACAACCCTTCAAGACGTAGTTTCGATTGTAAGCATGTCGGAAGTCTTGGTGAAGTAAAGAACATCCAAGGCGCAGAACGACAAGCTTGACGAGAGCTCGACAAAGCTTGAACTCCGCGACGTCCGAGCCTCCGAGGAGCGAATAGCAGCGTGATTGCTGTCACGCTTGAGCGTTCACGGCTAGTGCAGCCAAACGATGTTGTTTCAGACATCGATGCACCAGCGGAGGCGACCGACAGCATGAGTCTGACTGTTCCCAACTCGGGTCATCAAAGAGGTCACGAAAAATGCCTTGAGATGCGAGAAGGATTGCTTCCGCCAAGCAAACGCATGAAAAAGCGTCCATCGACGCAATGCTATCTTAGCTGATGAACCACCACCATCGCTGACCAAGCCGACTACGGTGTCGCCTGGCGGTCCATTCGAAAACATGGTATGCTCTTCGCTGTCCTATCCCCTCATCGCTTTTTGAAATATGTTGCAATCGTGTTCTTCTGGCCTGGATCGATGACCTTGGATTTCGATTTGGCCGGACTGCTGTTGGTCTGTTTCGGCCGCTTCACACCAATCTGCATGCGTGCCATTAACTCCTCGAAGTGCTCGGTAGATACGATGCCTCCTGAGGCTTGGACGTGGCCTCGTGCGAAATCGTCGCCTAGTCTCTCCAGTAGCGGCGCTCTTCCTGTACTCTCGCATGGTTGCGTGTCCGTAACTGGGTCTGGAAGGCTAGCATACGCTCGCAGGCTTTCAATGATGTCGACAGGCTCATCTCGCCCTCGAGCACAACGCGGTATGCGACAGCTAAAATTGACCTTGTCCGGAAGGTAGCCGCTGTTTGCCACCAGAACGATCTCCAACACTTTACTCTGCAGGTGACCAGACCATCGTGTGGCGATGACAGGATGCACTTGGGCTTCGCTGGCAATCCTGAAGACTGCAATCTTACCGTCAGGCGAGAATTGAGGCGCTGTGTGCGTGCACCTCTCTACTTCTGCGTTGACCTCAGCGCGAGCGGCAAGAAGACGGGGATTCTTCAATATGGATGCTGGCTCCGCCGTCTCGGAAACAGCATCCCACGCACTGCGCACATCATACGTGGCAGTTCGTCTGTCGAACAGAAAGGTGTCAGCTATACTCCAGGTCCCCTCGGCAATGCCCCTGCATCGCGTGAGGCGGAGCATGTCGCACACATACGATGCTTTCTGCCCTTGAGTACTCACCGAGGCGCATTGATCAGCGAAACCACGTCATTCAGAGTCTTCTTGGTATACTTCTTTAAAGCGGGCTTCATATCGCTGTTGCTGCATTAGCATCTCGATATCCCATGTCAAGTGAAGTGCGGCTTGATACTCACGGAAAAGGATGTTCCCACTTTAGAGTGTTTCCCAAATCTCCATGTGTACCGACCTGAAAATCCCACAGATCAGTAGACGTTCCATCAAGAAGCCAGGTCATGGCGCAGCGACCGCGGCAGATAGCCCTCGTGGGGTATCGGCCCAGGAGGGTTCTCTATAGCGTAGTGAAATGGAGCGAAACATCGCGGTCGTTAGAGACATTGCTAGCCTGATATGGGTGCATGTAGCTCTCGGGAATGACTTACTACGCAGAGCCAGTCACACCTTGAGGCAACATCGGGATGTAGCGGCTCGCAAAGGTGCCATGTTAGTAGCGACGAAGTCGCTACTGGGGGAGAGTGGCACGCAGTTATATGCTCCGAGTTCTTCGGGAAGTCTTTCTCTGTCGCGAAATGGTGATCGATAATCAGTCCAACATGCTCGCTGTCAATCAGTGGTGGCGCCGCGCGGCTGCCCTGATCGACTACAAATATGTAGCTGGGCTCCAGCTCGGCGATTTTTGCGCGCTCAACATCGCTGTGAATGGTGTTGCCTTTGCTCAGGAGATGCACGTGAACCAAGTCTTTCGGTAACTCCAGCAGGAGGAGAGTGTGCCTCAGGATGGCACCCGCAGAGAGACCGTCTGTGATGATCAGGGAGTCAGTATATGTCGTGGGCGAGAAGGATAGAGCAATGCTGTACAACTTAGCAGGGGAGTCGCATCTCAACACAACTCGGCCGTGTTGAGACGTTGCTACCTTGGACCAAGCGACATGTACTGCATGCATATGTTTACTTACCTGCGTCTTTATCAGGGACAATCACGGTGGTTTCCCCGGCGTTTGCACTGTCTTTCTGTCAGTAATTGGGCCTGGCAATGGCGCTGACAAACGCTTCTGACCTTGTTACAACATCGATCAAGCAAAGAGCTTCTCGCAATTCCAACAACGCAGAATCGATGTGGACAAGTGTGCATTGTCGTCTTCACTCTTCAGGGTTCGCCGGCACACATGACGCTTGAAATGCGATGCTCGGCGACAGCAATGGCTGTCTACAACGGGACGCATGGCACAAATCACTTACCACTCTACAATGATCTCCCGAGCTCTATCGACATCACCCTTCGGCGCAGGCCACTGAATCTCCCCATCTTCATCTCTTACAGATGGCGTGAGGTGATAGTCCAGCACTTCGACCTTCGCCTTTTTCCCCGGCGGTAACGATGGCTTGCCTGAATTCGTCGGAATCTTGCGCTTGGTGCCACTCATCCTGCGCGCTGGTCGCACCGGTATGGCTGTAAAGCAGGCTGCTGACGGTGGCCGCGTCGATCCGAGATGTGACAGGAGCGTGCTTGGACAACGGTACCCGGTCCCAAAGCGGCGAATGCGAAGCACAACACCAGTGCGCCACATCTATTGGGTTGAGATGCTGCAGGAGGGATGGATGCTCCTTAGAGCTTCGTTCCAGCAACGGCGATGATGATGATGATGATGATGATTTTGATAGCTCGATCGGTACATGTAGAGCTCCTGGTTGCAGAGTCGCCAAAGGCCAAATATGAGGCTGATGACCTCGCAGGCAGGAAGGTCAATAAGATCCCGACGATGAACGACGACAAGCGTGATCCCAGGGATCTGGCGGACCGGTAGATGACGGTTCTCACGTGTCCGGACGCTGTGTTGCGCTTCTGCATCAACCTGATGTGAGTCCATGTATTGCACATATCGTGATCGTCAAGCATCATCATAATCTTATTCTCAGCCTCTGTGCTCTCTACTTCAGCCGCGCCGGGCAGCTTCGACTACAATAATAATCATCATCAGGTGCTCTGCACTGCAGGCGGGGTCGGCTCATTGCGGGGTGTGTCGAAACGAGAACGTGATTCTGCCTCGTCCAGCACACGCATACCGGCGACAGACAGACGGCCCCTGCGCTGCCATCGAACAGTGCATCATCATCATCATCATCACGTTGACCGTGCGCTGGACAGAACCACAGGAACTGCTACTGCCGTGACTGCTTGCCCATTGTTCTGGCAGAGCTTCTCAGCCAGCCAGCCAGCCGAGGACCGATCGACAAACTCGAGCCGCAACTCTGCTGTTGGATCTGTGGAGCCCGGCCTGGACTCGACACTGTGCACCTCCAATCGACAGCCTAACACACTAATAATAACGAGGAGGCTGCCGTGTCATTCCTCCTGCTACAACGGCTTCACGTAGCTGACATCACTGCTACTATTACTACTACTACTCCTCTTGTTCCGCACAGACACTAGCGCCCGTCTAAAGAGCCTCAAACACGACCATCGCACATTACATGTTCTTGAGCCCGCCCACCTGCACCGGCACCGGCACCGGCACCTGCACTTGCACCTGCACCTGGCACCACATCGTTTCCCGCACGAGCTCCGCACGGCTGCTGCTGCTGCTGCTGCTGCTGACCATCACGCCCTTGCGCGTGGCTCGACGTCATCGGGAGAGAGGCTCTGCTCTGCTGAACATGATTCGGTACGTTGTCCACATGCACGTCTGTACTTCAATCGTTGGTGCACTCTGTGGCCACCAGCAGCAGGGCAGCATGGCGACGGCCAGACATGCGACAACGTGTCTGCAGCGCGCCCGTCATTTCTGATAAATAACATCGTTGTTGTACTGCGCGCGCGTGGCCCCTGCAACTATCCGCCCCATGCTAGGCACACGGCTGTTCAGCTCTCTGAGCTTTCGCTCACGCTCGTCGCATTGTCGCGTGTGTCCCGCTACGTTCGTGCTCTCCAGGCCTTTACATCACCCGACCGCATTGTCTACCCATCTAAGTGCGCCCGGAGTAAAGCTGACAGGCGGCACAGGAGATTTGCGCATCTGAACAAGACCAACTCTTCAGCGACGTTTGATACCTGGACGCCATACATACAGAAATAGACCACCGTTGATTGTAACAAACCACATCCGACCCTACACACATTGACACGAAGCTGTCACGGGTCATACGCTACATCTTGTTGTCTGTTCTTGCGCATGCCATCGACCTTAAGGCTCGACATCGTCTCCAACAGCGTTGCGGACCAAAGGTTTCTGGATGACCACGACAAATGATTTCTACATTGATCAAGAAGGACCAATAGCGCATGCAGACCATTTGCCTTCGGAAGAGGCAAAGCCCAGGCGCGTGAGTAGTGAGAGCATTCATCTTCCGGCACCCGGCACTCGTAGCAGAAGTCCAAATCGCGATTCTGGTCTTGATGTCCTTGGCCTTGACCCAGCTTCGGCACGCTCGGGATCGTTGTCCCCAGACGACCACCTCCTGGACCTTGGACACGGAGCAATGACACACCCCCTTGCTCCTAAGTCGCCGGTCGAGACGGACCCCGTCCATGCTAATAGGATACCGGAGCCGATTATTGCATCTACAAGCACGATCGACGCGAGTGCAGGCGAACGCCGAGATCAGCTCCGCAATACTGCCGCTCTGGCGATAGAACAGAGCGAGACGCAGTCACATTCGCCGAGCAACACTATTGAACTGGCCTCGCGACCGGCTCATCGGGTGGACTCTGCCCAGGAGAGCGTGCCCCAGCTGCCCAAGCATGGCTCACCAGAGAAGGGCGAGAGTGCTTCCGCGCTGACTGTCAAGACTTCCATGCAGCCGCCTGCCATTGGCCATGCTCAAGATTCGATTGCTCATTCCCCGACCTTGCGAAAACATGTCATTCAGGTCGGTGAGAGTTCTGCACACACATTACCGGCTGTGCATGCCACCTCTCCCACGACAGACACTGCAACCAATAGTCGAAGGAAAGAGAGTCTGCCCTCGTTCCGGCAGCTCGCCGACCTTGCGGACATAGCATCGCAACAATCAACGACTTCGGAGGCCCGTTCCTCTGTGCCTGCACGTCAACATAGCCACTCCATAAGGTAAGTCTAGACGCAGCAATACCAGTAGCATGAGATATTCAGGCAAGCAATAGTATCGTATGCTGATTCATCTTACCACCGCGCAGCTCTACAACGTCACAGTCGCCCATGATAGCATACTTTCCATCGTCATATCCACACAGCGCGCAAGCGTCACCTGCCGGGTTCAGCACGTTCGCGAGGTCGCCGACAGGTGCTGTGGGTGAGGTTTTACAGTACGGGTCACCGGTGCAGTACCGTAACCCCGGCTATTACATTGATCGGCGGTCATTGAACGCAACAGATGGAATTCGGAACTTTCCGCCTCCTGTCCCTTCATTACCATCGGGATCTTCCACCGAAAGTCATGGCACACAGGCAAGCTCTAGCACGGATGGCGGTTACAGTACCTCGCATACGACCCCTATTGAGGGACCGGGGCATCTGCCGCTGGAGGGGATCGCGAGGCCTATATTACCGCCACTCTCTGGGATGCCCGTGCCTGTGATGCCAGCCGGTGGATTCCAATGCGACTATCCGGGCTGCAATGCGATTCCATTCCAGACGCAGTACTTGTTGAGGTATTTTCAGCCTACCTTCCAGCCGCCTGCAGTCATGCTGACCCCGATCAAGTTCGCATAGGAACGTGCACAGTCAGAGCAGACCTCACTATTGCCCAGTGAGAGAGTGTCCCCGTAGCGAAGGCGGCAAAGGATTCAAGCGGAAGAACGAGATGATACGGCATGGTCTTGTGCATAGTTCTCCAGGTTATGTGTGTCCATTTTGCCCTGACCGTGAGCATCGGTACCCTAGACCGGACAATCTGCAAAGGTGGGTGCTCATCTTAGTCGACAACACTCCCGCACTTGTTGACACAAGAACTTCAGACATGTCCGTGTCCATCATGTCGACAAGGATCGCGACGATCCAGCACTTCGTGAAGTATTGGCCCAAAGATTGCAGGGAGCCGTCCAGAAGCAGCGTCGACGCCGGACGCAAGGATCTGAAGGAGGAAGTCAAGATCTTCGTCCCTAGCCATTTTCCAGCTTGCCACACATGTTTGGCATGTTGATGAAGAAGGATCGAGCTGGCTTGGAAGGCACGACGGGCCCTTGGCTCGTGTCTGAAAGGAATGCATCATGGACGATATTTGATCGTCGCCGGAACAGAAGTGTACAACGAATTGGACAGCTGACTGCTATGAGAGATGCTCGAGCCAAGCGGCTATGAAGGCTTTACGAGGACAACGATGTAGTGTCGCCTGCTGGGCGTCATAGTATAGGGCAGCCCGAACCTGGTCACTGTCGTGGCCAGCTCTTTCAGTACAGAGAGCATTGGCACACTCAACTGCAACGACGAAGGACACCGTGCTGAGTGAGCATCATCGTTTGCTGAATTTCGCAATTCTTTGGGGACATGTGGCGGCGGCGGCGGCGGGGGTGGTTCTCGCGGTAACAGTATTTAGCTGCAGGGCTGGCGAAACTCTACAGTATGGGCGGAGGAAGGAAGTGATGAAGATAACAGCCGCGGCGCTCAGCTTGGGACCGACCATTAGCTTCCCATCGGGCAGATGCTCTTTTCCAGCCAGCACCTCAGGATGCGGAAGAAACCTTCTCTGCTGACATGTCTGGACCCTGCGGCAGGGTGCGCCAATGTTGGGTGTCTGTGAGGTGCATGTTGGCGATTGGCTCGCCTAGCGGCTAGTGGCTCGCCCGCGTCGCCGTTCTGGGCCATCGTTCTAGACTTGCGTTCGCGTTGGGGGCGAGCGCTAGAAGCTGAAGTAGACTACGGCGGCCGAGAGCCAGAGCAGCAACGTCGGAGCACACGACGGAACCCGCGCGGTCGGGTTTCTTCATCATGTCTGTGAGCCGCATACAAATGCGTGCGAGACCCGCTGCTCGCGTGGCGTCGTTGTCGTTGGAAGAGTGTTCGCTTCACAGCAGCAGCGTACCTCCCCAAGATACACACACAACACCGAGACCAAGACCAAGAGTCACGCGGACGATCGCGATTGCCCTGTCCGCTGCTGTACGGAAGACTCCACCAGGGACCGACTATCCTTCGCACTACGCCCGTTCGCTCCGCTCCGGTTCCGTGCAGGAGCATCTTCCCTACAAGACTCCGACGAGAGACAGCGTGCATTTCGTCGCACGACTCCACCACCACCCTCGCTGCCCACACGCTCGACGGCCAACAAAGAGCACGATATCGGGCACCCACCTCGATATTGCGAGAGTGGTCACGCCGATACAACACTGTACAGTACATGCGCGTGTGGCGACGATCAATGCTCGTCGGGTACACCGGACCAGCGCATTGGGGCGCAGTCTCATGAGCTGTGGGCAGACATCCGGCCTGTGTGTGCTAACGGCTCGGTGCAGCCAAGGCCGCATCGACACGAAACCTCATCTTTCTTGCGTCTTCGCCCCGAGCGAGACCTGCACACGCCAATGGCTCCCTTCGACCTCAGCCTCATGGGCGCAGAAACCCTTCATCGTCAAAGGCAACCCGAGCAAACGTCACGAGATTTCGAGACCGTCTCGGATATCCCGGCACCAGTCGTAGCGCCGCTTACGACCCACCAGCCAACATCGAGACCGACCAGGCATCGAGCGACGAGCCACTACAGCGTCTTCCAAACTTCATGTACACCGTCGACCGACACGCCACCCACATATGCGTCTGCAGCGAGGCCGACAGCAGCCAGGTCTCAGACCGAAGGCGCCGAGCCACTTCCCAGCTATTCCTGCACCGTCACCGCCGAGGCCAAGCTGCTCCTCAGCATTGAATCAATCAACCCATTGTCACCGACTGGCGGAGGCGAGTGGAGCGAGGTGTACGTCGTACTCAGAGGGACTCTGCTCGGCATCCACAAACCAAAGGACGGAGGTGCTGGCAAGCTGCTGCGGACGTACACTTTGCAGCACGCCGAAGTTGGCTTGGCACCAGATGCGCAGCACACCATTCTCGTGCCACAGTCACGCCTAGCTCATCTCATCCCACATAGCGCACGACGGAGAGCATGGCAGAAAGACTCAGATTTGTTCAAGCCGGTCCGGCAAACCATCATGCGTTTACGAGCCGAGACAGATCAGATCATACTTGCCGACTCGGACGAGGAACGCATACACGCATTCATACATGCGCTTGCCGCTGCAATCGACGTTTCGCAGCCGATTGATGACCGCAACATTCCTCGGCAGTGTACTGTACCTCGGTGGAGACGAAGGCAGCAACGAGCGCATGTCAACGGTGCTGATCTCACAGATCCTTCTTTGATTGCCGAACAAGAGCGCATTCTAAGCCGAGTTGCTCCGCGGTTTGCGAATACGAATGTCCTAGGTCAAGACGTGGTACGCGAAGGTATGATTCCTGATGTGGCGGAGACACCTCAAACTCCAGCGCGGGAAGAGGAGGAAATCGACCTGTCCACAATGCGTGAAGAGGTCAGTGAGGCAGCCATCAACGCTCCGTCACGCAGTCGAGCCACTCGACCTAGCAACGACCGCCAGACAACCAGCACCACGATGAATTCAACGCTCTCGGAAGACATGATTTACGCTTCGGCTGCAACCAACTTCACGGACGATGGCAAATGGCTACCTCCTCACCATCGATCAACAGCTCAGGTCCAACGCTACATCAAAAGATGCATGCCTGTGCTGCTAGGCGACTCTCAACGCGCGAGCGACATCATCATTGCAGACGGCAAGCGGCTGCGAATCAACTGGCGCATGGAGATGCTCGAAGAATGGGAGCTGCAGCCTCCATCCTACAAAGCTCACGGTTTCCGAAAAGAGACGGGCCTTGCACGATCGAGCTCGTACCGCTCTTCAAACGGATCAATGAGCAATGCCGGCCAATTCTCGTCGAGCTCAATATTGGCGGGAGAAGATGACCAGATTCACCAGATCTTGGATAACCTCCAGCTGTCCAAGGTCATGTCCGCAACCATGACCAACAAGAGGGATCGCAATTCGGTTCCCGCCGAAGCGAAGGGGCAAGCGACACAGCAGCTTGCCCAAGAGGTGCACGGTGTAGTGTTTTGCTTTTGAAGGCCAGCCATATCATGCATCAACGACGGTAACGAATGACATTGAATGACGAAGTGCGAAACTACGCAGCTCTATACGACTAGCATTAGTCTCTCTTATGTCTTTGCCTGTAAATGCTGCCAACAAAACGGACCATTAGCGATGTTGCAGCATTTACTTCCGAAACAATCGCTGCATTTGGACGGATCACCATTTCCGGCAGGGTGAGAGTGTTGGCGAAGGAGTTTTACATCGACATCTATCGCTTCATGGACCGGCGAGAAGGGCCCACATCTGCTTCCGATCTCGAGATAGCTTGAATTTGCATTCCTCGATCAGCACGTCACCCATCACATCTCTGTCTCGGATCTCACCGCATGGCCATTGTGATCAGAATATATCGACGGCCGTCACCTGCACCTCTCGTGACATGCCAAAGATAGAACGAGGGGGAAATGGCATCATCAATCACATGGAACATCAACGCCGGCGAGAACAACTACGGGCGTGTCAGCAGCGGTCAAGGGATCAATATCATGATCTAATGCCTGATGCCTGATGCTCACGCACCACACAACCCCGGCCATCCCGACAATTGACCGCATCTCTGCCATAACGCTACGGACCTCAACCTGCTTCCCAAGTTGGACAAGAGCAGATGGTATACTTGAAACGTCAATAGGCGAAGTCTGGAAATGTCCATGTGTCAATCTTTCCCACTGTAACCTGCTGATGGTAGTACAGTATGCTGGTTGCGAATTAGGGTCTATACAGTAGTGCTGTAGTAGTGAGTGATAATCTGATGCCACCTTTGTCTATTCCTTTGTTGTGGCAATGACCAGCCGCCCTGATGCTGTGCTTTTCGCGCTGCCGCTAGCGAGCCAGCTAGTCGTCCATTCTCTCTGTGGTCAAACGCCATCTCCCGAAGCTGAAATCTCATTGCTCTTCCACCAAGACGCCGTCGCTAAGTCCAAAGATGACATTCAACAAAGTAAAAGAACCATAGTCTGGGTCATGGCCAGAACTCCGATGCCGAGATCAGCACTTGATCTCTTCTGTACACAATCAGAACCGGTAATCGCTCAAAGCAGATTCCAAAGTATGGTCAAGCTCATCAAAACCCCGATTAGGCCAATGAATGAAGAGTGAAGAGGCGAAGATACCGTCGCGGCGGATCTCGTAACCGATGAGTCCACGAACTGCGGGCCACAGCTCATCTGAACTTGTTCTGCCGCATCAACGTAGTCCTGGCTGAGCGGCTGGCTAGCATTTCCAGCAGTTGTTGCGAAGACCGCCATAGTGTCCTGCAAACAAGCAGTACAGGCCGGTCGTGATCCTCCTGGAAGCTGAACTCCCAATGGCAGGTAGTATATGTAACTGCTGCTGGGAGAGGAAGTATTAGTGACGGCGTCACTAAAGCAGTAATTGCCGTCTGTGTTGGTCAGACAGCCGGCGTGGTACAGGGTCGGGTACGACACGAAGCCATTGAATGCTTGGGTGACCACCGGGTTCTGCATTCCGAGGTCCGCGCCACAGTGGGAAACTTGTTGGATCTGCTGGGCGTATTGAGACATGAGGGCGGAGCAGGTATTGAAATTGACGTTGCATGTTGCGTTCAACGTCTGGGCGAGGCGTAGAGGTGAGCGTGAGGCTGTGAAAAAGCTGTTGGAAGTCTGAAAGAACTATTAGTCGAGGAGACGTGAGTGCGCGTGTCATTGTCTTCCCTTACCTGCAGAAGTAACGAAAATGGCAAGCAATCGCGGAATGTCTGGTTGTTCAAAAAGCTCTGGAAGAATGTTGGGCACGTCGTCGTTGTAAAGTTATTTCCAATGCTGGTATCAAATGGTCTCGGGAGGCTGAAAGATCCAGTCTCCGTCGCCGTCTGTATGCTGGAGCCCGTAGCAGTCGGGTTTGTTGACCCTGTCGGCCGTATTGTCGTGGTAGGCAGGGTTGACGAGGAGTCATCTTGCCTCCGTTCTAGTAGCATCCGTGGAAGAGGCGGTGGCTCGCTTCGGTCGAACAATAGGTCCCGTGGAAATATGTCGCCAGAGCCATATATCACATCGGCCTTCGTGTCTTGACAGAAGGCAAGCAAACAGACCAGAAGGGCAAGCACAAGATTGGGTCCTCGGCTGATTAATTCATCGGTTCGTTTTGAGGTTGTGCGGCCTGGTGATGGCCGACGTTTGTGGCACCAAGCTGAGGTGGATTCATTCCAGCACTGGGGATAACAAAGCCATGGCCGCACAGCAGCTCGCGGGGTGCGTGTTGAGCTGCATGACGAACTCGCCGTTGTCATCGCGCCTCCTCTCCTGCGTTGTGTCGCCAAAGCATGTCCGAATGCGGCTCCCAGCTTCCTCTCTCGATCGTTACTCGCAAGATAAGTACTGCTGCTGGTGTCTGAGCCGGGGGTCGGCCGTGTGTTTCGAGAGGAAACCTACAGCCGAGACGGGCTCAACACAAACGAAGATAACGGGTCCGAATCGACTCTGAGTCTAGAATCAGGCCCGACAAGTCGTGGGGTCCCTTGCAGCACGAGTTGTCTGTGGAACGGTCCGGGATGATGATCGCAGCAACCCTGAAGGTGTTCCCTCGTGGCGCCGTTTCGAGCGCAGATCTTGTTGCAACGTAGAATGACCGGAGGCGGTGGGCTGCGAAACACGTCGAAATGAAGATGAGCGGCGAACGTAGGCATAAAGTAGACCAGAAAGCAAGAAACACACGCTGGCTAGTGGTCGAACGGGAGCTGGGCACGCTAGGCCATACGGCATGCATGAACGTATATCCACAAGCCATAAACGGTAGCTGGCTCTATCGAAATATTGCACCACCGACTCGTTAGTGCAGGCGGGCCAGCGCCATGGGCCGCTGTGGACTGATATTACATGGTCTTGGCCGGGATCCCATGCGCCCACACATCGCGTCTGTAGGAGATGGTGGCGCCCGCCAACGCAAGCTTTCCAAACCAAGAGCGGTCGCAGGAAGGAGCTGGACGTCGGGTGCTCTGCTGGTGTATAGCCGTGATACATAGCGACACGCGGAAGAGATGCAGGGATGCGGCATGCCGCGCAGCTGCAGATGTGGGTAATGACAGAAGCATGCGAGTGGTGGTGGAGGAGGCGGAGGAAAGGAGGAGCTGCTGCTGCTGCTGGGAGACTTCTGACTCTGCGCAGTGCCACCGCTCGTGCGCTTGGTCAGACACGTCTCGGCCGCATAGCGCTAGTAGCTGGCTGTGAGGGTGCATATGTGTGTTGCGGGCTCGTTCCTGGAGCGAGAGCGTCTCCACCATCCGACCACCTTCCCGTCGTACCGCTGCGACGCGTGGTGGGAGATCATCTCTGTCATTCTTCACTTGACTCGTCACGTCCTCTGCAGGCTTGGGAGGAAGGCAAGATACAGCCAGCCCCCGTCCCGGTCACTGGTGGCACAGCTGAAGGAGGACCGTGGAAAGCATGTCAAAGCGCAGACAAGTCGATTGGCAACTCCATTGATTTGGCAGCGGCGAACATTGTCAATTCCCCCTCAGCCAGTAACGCGTGTACGACAAGGCCAGGTGCACAACATGCAACTCTGTGCAGGACATGTATATGTATCGTGATTAATGCATGTCATTCTACAAGCTTCGTCTGCGCAAAACACCTGCCGAGTTCTGGCCTTACTATTACTGCCCTTTCCTCTCGCACCATACAAACCAGCAGGGGACGTATACACGAACACGATGCGTCCAGGTCCGCATGCATCGCGTCTCAATAATGTCATCAATCGTTTCCGAGGCCATGTCAACGGGCTCGAAACCCTCTGAAATCGCATCATCAATTCCTGCAGTCGAGGTACCAGATTGATTTGTGCATATTCCCCAAGCGTAAAAGTCGCTGATGAACAACGCACACATATCCTCCAAAGTTCCTGGTCCTCGTCCCTGAATCATATGCTCGGCGCTGATGAGCCCATCACAATAATTCACACCGACGTCTGCCTGTTGACAGGTGCACACGGCTGCACACGTGCGCATAGACACATCGCTACTGTACAGAAGGCGCTGTGCCACTTGCTGGCTCGCCCACGAGGAATGACAGCCGACATTTGCCTCGTCAATGCGTTTCATTTCCCTGCTCCCGTAGTGCAAGCCATACGGGGTCGTCGGACGCATCGCTTGAAGGATCTCGTGCACCTCAATGCGCCTTGGAAGCCTGCGGGTGGCATGGACAACGCCGCGCTCGTGTATGGTGTTGCTGTCCGCGTCCGCCGTTGTGCAGCCATTTTCCACGTGCGTTGTGAAGGTTGATCCCAGGAGGATGAAACGCGACCATCGGAACCAGTGGCTTGACGTCTCAACGACCACACGACTCACTATCAGAAGTAGGTTTGATGACCCGCGTCCTTTCTCCAATGCCTATCTTCTCAGCTCCAGTCCTTTCATCTCATTGTAGAGTCCAGATGCTGATGCTGATGCTGATGATTACAACTCTCGGAGTGCATCGTGCCGTCGGTAGAACACGCCAGTTTCGTACTCCAACTAAATCGGGTTACCTTCGCAGCAACAGCTAAAACACCAGCTTTCGAGCTCGATAAAGTACACCTACTACTCGTCACAGGGGAAAGGGATCCGATACCCAGCCACATTGTTATCCCTCGCTCCCCTGGCGCGGATCAAATGCTTCTCCTTCACCACGCGAGCTTTTATACACCGCCCAAGGCTACGCATGGCTCAGCGTCCCGTCCCCTTTTTTACGTACTCGTCGACGTTGATATGCCCCGGACGAGCCTCCTAATCATTGTCCGGAAATCTGGCCGGCTTTGTCAGACGGCGCACTCTTGCTTGCAGCTCTTAGCAACTCACTCGACGTACCTCGGGTCGCCCTTGAACACACTATTAAGGGATATTCAAGTCAGCGAGCTCTTCCAGTTTGGGCTCTAATCTACAAAACATCTAAGTATTCGTCTTTCGTCAGAGTGATCCGCGCCGGGGAAGGGACAACTTACAGGTGACTTTCATAGTAGTCCAAGAGTCGCTGCGGGCACTTTTGTCGCAGCAGCTGCATATTGTGCTGCGTTTTGCGGCCATTGTCCCACTCCAGCAGTCCGCTCAAGTCCTTGGGCTCAGTCTTGGCTTTCTTGATAACGCCCGGCTTCAAGTCATCTTCGACGATTGCAGCAACGCGTGTTACGTGCTCCTCCCACGATCCGAGTGGTGGCTCCCATTCTACGGAACCATTGGTCTGGCTCTTTCGGCCTTTCTTGGGTACGGGTGAGTCCAGTGCTTCTGACTTCCTCTTGCCTGCAGGCGCGCCTTTTTTGTTCGGAGGCTCTGGCGTACCGCCGACCTTCTGATGATATGCCTCGAGAATGTCCGGTGCAGTTTCGCTGTGATACTGTTAGCACATGCGTCGTGCTTGATCGATCGCTTCTGGGCTTACAGGTTCTCCTTTGGTTCCCAGGTCAAATCTTCGTCGTTCTCGTATCCCATCCATTTCACTTGATAGAATGTTTGCCCCTTCAAGAACTTGTGCTTCAGGATCTTCTCGACCACGTATTCATCCTCGCCCTCTTCTTCATCGTCGTCCTCCTGCTCAGCTACGGGGTCGGCCTTGGTCTTCTTTGCGGGAATGGCATCTGGAATGTCCATGTCGCTATCGTCCTCGGACATGGCAGCTGTAGCTTGATTAGTCCAATGCGAGCTTGTAGCGGTGCAATTGAATGCGACTTACGAGGCATTGTGAAGGAGCTCTGCCGCGTCGGTGGTGATTTGCGCGTCGAAGGTTCGCTCTCGGTGAAGAGTGATCAGCGCGTGTATATAATCAGCACTAAGAGCTAACTATGTGCGGTGCGCGAGGTGAAGATGAAGGCAAGTGAGATTCAGTCGCGCGCAATGGACGGAGTGGCTGGATCGACTTAGCTGATCGCGAGGATAGACGCGAGGTGAGGCGGCTGTGCCCGAAAGCGCGCCAAAAAGTTGTTCAAGTCAAGTCCTGTCGAAGTCGAGCAGACGACGAAACGCACACACACACACACACACACACCCACCCCACATACCTGACTTCGTGCCCATCCTTCTGGGCTGTGCGTCTCCCTTGTGATTGAAGATACTGCCGGAACATTATCAGACTGGTGGTGTTACCGCAAAGAATTGGTGGAATTCGAGGTGTTTGCAGTAGTGAGGTGTTTGGTGGTTGAAACAGCAAGGAAAGGAAAAAATGGCTGCAGGTCCTATGCGTAAGTTGAGCACATGAGTGTAAGATTGCAAATGGGGTGAGACTGACGCTTCTATAGAGCTCGATCTGAGCAACGGTATGCACAACACGTGCTCTTAAACAAGGTTCATCAGCGATACTGATTCCTTCACAGCTCAAATTACCCAAGACGAGTCCGGCAGACCTTTCATCATCGTCCGCGATCAAGGCAAGAAGCAACGCACTCACGGTACAGACGCCGTCAAGCAGCACATTCAGGCCGCCCGAACCATTACATCCATTGTCAGAAGCTCACTCGGCCCACGAGGCCTTGACAAGATCCTCATATCTCCCGATGGCGACATCACCGTGACCAACGATGGGGCCACCATTCTCGGACAGATGGAGATCAAGGACCACATTGCGAAGCTCCTTGTGTCATTATCACAATCACAAGATGCGGAAATTGGAGATGGTACAACAGGAGTGGTTGTGTTGGCTGGCGCACTGCTCGAACAGGCCTCGGAACTCATTGACAAGGGTATCCACCCAATTCGGATTGCAGACGGCTATGATGCGGCTTGCGACGTGGCAGTACGCGAGCTGGACCAAATAGCGGACGTGATCGATTTCACCAAGGAGAGGACAGAGAACCTATTCAAGGTGGCCAAGACTTCACTGGGTAGCAAGATCGTCTCGAAGACGCACGACCAGTTTGCGCAGATGGCTGTGGATGCTGTACTTTCGGTGGCTGATCTGGAGAGGAGAGACGTCGACTTCGAGCTAATCAAAGTCGATGGCAAGGTCGGAGGTGCGCTGGAAGACTCTCTACTCGTCAAAGGCGTCATCGTTGACAAAGACTTCTCACATCCTCAAATGCCGTCCGAAGTTCGGGACGCCAAGCTTGCCATCTTGACTTGCGCATTTGAACCACCGAAGCCGAAGACTAAGCACAAGCTTGACATCACCAGCGTAGCAGAGTTCAAGGAGCTACAGAAATACGAACAGGCCAAGTTCACCGAGATGATTCAGCAGATCAAGGACACTGGCGCAAACGTGGTCATCTGCCAATGGGGATTCGACGATGAAGCCAATCATTTGCTCCTCACCAACGAGCTGCCAGCTGTGCGATGGGTAGGCGGACCAGAGATCGAGCTCATTGCCATCGCAACGAACGGCCGCATTGTGCCTCGATTCGAGGACCTCAGCGCACAGAAGCTTGGCAAGGCCGGCGTGGTGCGCGAGATGTCCTTTGGCACAACAAGGGAGAAGATGCTGGTCATTGAAGAGTGTGCCAACTCACGGGCTGTCACTGCATTCATCCGCGGCAGTAACAAGATGATCATTGACGAGGCCAAGCGATCTCTGCACGACGCGCTGTGTGTCGTACGCAATCTGGTGAAAGACAACCGTATTGTGTATGGTGGCGGCTCTGCTGAGATCGCATGCTCGTTAGCTGTTGAAAAGGAAGCGTCGCAAACGCCCGGCCTGGAGCAGTACAGCATGCGTGCTTTTGCCGATGCGTTGGATGCCGTCCCTATGGCACTCGCGGAGAACAGTGGTCTCAGTCCTATTGAGACATTGTCGGAACTGAAGGCACGGCAAGCGAAGGGAGAAGGACGAGGTCGTCTTGGTGTCGATTGCATGCAGACTGGATCCAACGACATGAAGCAGCACTTTGTGATCGATCCTCTGATCTCAAAGAGACAGCAACTCCTTCTCGCGACTCAACTTTGCCGCATGGTGCTTAAGATCAACAATGTCATCGTTGCTGGCAGCGACGACAACGACTTCTAGATGATTGATATGGCAGTCTACGAACGATGGAGTGACCTGCTCACATGCAAAGCGTTGGCGCCGATCTGGGGCTGCCCCTGCGATGGGAGGTTTGTACAGCCTATAGAGACGATGCGTAGCGACCAGAGCGCTCAAGAGTATGAACCTGGTGCTGTGATAGGGTCAGCATTTGAACAAGGCGTATACAAGCCTTAGACTGGCCGAGCAGTGCTCAAAGATCGGAAGTGACGGCACAAGCGCGCCTGCAGGTGCCCGATACCGTCTGAAAAGACTGTCCACGGGTCTTGCCCGGCGCTGATAGGATTTCGAAGAAGACACCCGACGCCGTCATCAGTCGTCCCTACCTGCTGTTTACTTGCCAAATCTAGGTGCCTTCTCTCATTTCACCTCAATTCTTTGCAAGCAACCTCGAAGCCTTGGCCCAAAAAGCCTAAGTCCGATATCGCCAGAGCAAATCGCCACCATTAGCGCGAAGACCCCACCACGTAGATCTGTCTGGTAGATCTGTTTGTTCCAATCGCCAGGTGAAAGAGTCAGCTAATCTGGATCAACCGTCACCCGTCGCTCTGGATGAACGTCGCCGATGAAAGTCGCAGGCCAAGATCGTCCTCCTCTCGGGACGAGTCAGACAGCGCTGCCACCACGCTACTCGCCAGTGCATGCTCTTCGAAGGGACACAGCTTTGAAGAGCCTTGCAAGTACGCAGATATAGAGCTACAGCGACTCGACGACAGTATCAGGAAGCAAGAACAAAGTACAGGCAGTGATCATGGAACTGACAGCGGTCACGCAGCGAACGCTGCTTCGAACGAGCGCGAAGGCCTACTTGCTCACGATACAGCCACCTTGAACCACTCCACTGCCCGCGCGGCAGAGACCCTTCCCGATGACGACGAGCCACCACCACCTCCGCGAATCTTTGATGACAACGCGACACTGCAGCCCGTGTCCTGGTCATCGCTTCCCAAGAAGTCTCAACTCGCCATCCTCACCCTTGCTCGGCTGAGCGAGCCTCTCACACAAACGAGCTTGCAGAGCTATATGTTCTACATGCTGAAGTCTTTTACGCATGATAGCACTGCCCCTTCTGATAGCACTGTGGCCAAACAAGCTGGCCTCCTCGCCGCCGCGTTCACGGGAGCACAATTTCTCACTGCGATCATGTGGGGCAGATTGGCCGACTGGAATGGCTTGGGCCGAAAGCGTGTCATCTTGATCGGGCTGTTGGGCACTGCGATTGGAAGTCTCGGCTTTGGCTTCAGTGGTTCTTTCGCGGTAGCAATGTTCTGGAGAGCTGTAGGCGGCATGCTTAACGGCAATATGGGTGTGATGAGAACCATGATTAGCGAGATCGTGAAGGAAAAGAGGTACCAGAGTAGGGCGTTCCTGCTGTTGCCTATGACATTCAATATTGGAGTCATCGTCGGACCACTTCTAGGAGGATTGCTGGCGGATCCAGCTGGTAGTTATCCGCAGCTATTTGGGCCCGGAAGTGCTTTCGGAGGTAAAGACGGGGTCAGGCTGTTTATGAGGTGGCCATATGCCCTGCCGAACATTGTAAATGCGACATTCTTGGGCTTGAGCGCTCTGGGAGTCATGCTTGGACTGGAAGAGACACTAGAAGGCTCGCGAGAAAAGCCGGACTATGGATTGCGCCTCTCACATTGGGTCGGAAGGGTTGTGTTCACGAAACGGTCGCAACAAGGTTATGATCTGGTCGCAGAGCCTCTTGACGCTGGCAACTTGGAGATGCACAGGCGCCAAAAAGAGAAGCCACCACCTCGTCAGAAGTTGCCCCTTCGCCGGATCTGGACCAAGAACGTGCTGTGTGTAATGCTCGCCCACGGTCTCCTCGCCATGCATGTGGGAACCTTCAGCAACATCTGGTTCGTCTTCCTCTCTACTCCTCGATTCGACCCTACAGGACAGGACAGCTCCAGCGACGGTGACAAACTCAGACTGCCCGCAAACTACAAGCCACATCCTCCCTTTACCTTCACTGGCGGGCTTGCGCTCCCCCCTCCAGCCATAGGCACCGCTCTCGCGATAATGGGCATTCTTGGGATCACGCTGCAGCTCGTCTTCT
Source organism: Dothistroma pini CBS 116487 (assembly GCA_002116355.1). Classification (NCBI taxonomy): domain Eukaryota; kingdom Fungi; phylum Ascomycota; class Dothideomycetes; order Mycosphaerellales; family Mycosphaerellaceae; genus Dothistroma; species Dothistroma pini. The sequence continues at coordinate 30,414 of KZ108297.1, read as the reverse complement.
ACCCAAGGATCAGCTTCTACCTCGGGACCGTCACATCGTACCGCATCTCGGCGTTCTTTTTCCCAATATCCTACACCCTCGCACCTTTCTTGGCGATCATCCCATCGACTCTGGCACCGCCGAATCAAGCTTCGGGCATCCTCGTCTGGATGGGCATCACTATTGTGCTGCTCATTCAGGTTGTGGCGAGAACCTTTGCCCTGCCTTCAACTGCGATCCTAGTGAACAATGCCTGTCCACACCCGAGCGTATTGGGAACGATCCATGGTATCGCACAGAGTGTTAGCTCAGCGGCGAGAACTGTTGGACCCGTTCTGGCGGGGTGGATCTACGGCGTAGGGCTAAATCAGGGCATCGTCGGTCTCGCATGGTGGTGTATGACGGCCGCCGCTTTATTAGCTTTGGTTGCTGGCAGATTCGTACAGGAAGGTGATGGCCACGAAATTCGTCTCCCTGGCGAGGAGGCAGACGAAGATGAAGGGTGATGCGATAAAAGATTATGCACCCGCGAGAATAGTAGACCTGAAGTTGCTTGCATCAGACAGCATGAGCGAACGCCGGACTGCTTTGCCATGCCTGGCTTATCACTCGTCCTAGCGTGAACAGCAGCGGAGGATGAGATGGCGTTCCGACGGCTAAGGACGCTGTGCTGAAGTATGGCTGCTTCTCCTACATGTGTGTAGACGGTACATCGCCAAGGGTAGCTCTCCGATTGGTCACTCTCATTACGTGATCCAGACCCTGAAGATGCCGTAGAACTAGCGTTGAGAAATATTTTGCTTTGTCCTGTTTGTTACTTCCCTGTCGTTACATTTAGATACATTCTCTTGTCGTCGTTGAGAATGGACGAGTCAGAGTTTGTAAGTCTCTTGGCGGCCTTGTTGGCGCCCGACACGGAGAAGGTGAAGGCAGCCACCAGTCAGCTCAACCAGAAATACTACAAATCGCCGCAGTCGGTGACGGCGCTGATCCACATCCTCATCAACCACCCTGAAGCTTCGCTTCGCCAACTGGCCGGTGTCGAAGCACGCAAGCTCGTCTCGAAGCATTGGGCAGCGGTGTCGGCGGACCAGAAGCCGGAGCTCCGAGAGCGACTCCTCCAGAGCACCATTAACGAGGAGCAGCAGCTGCCCCGACACACCAAGGCCCGCGTCATTGCCGCAATCGCCAAGATTGATCTCGAAGATGGCGAGTGGAGCGAACTCCCGGGCATCCTGCAGCAAGCGGCCACGAGCGAGCAGGCACGGCATCGCGAGGTCGGTGTCTACATCATCTACACCCTCCTCGAGACGATGCCCGATGTGTTCCAGGAGAACATGGGCTCGATGCTCACCCTCTTCAACCGCACCATCCAAGATCCGGAGTCGGTAGACGTCAGGGTGAACACCATGCTTGCTCTCTCTGAGCTTGCCATGGTGCTGGACACCGAGGAGGACACCAAGAGCTTGAAAGCTTTCCAGAGCACAATCCCGCACATGGTCAAGGTACTGCAAGCGACCATTCAAGAGGAGGACGAGGAGCACACCATGCAGGCGTTCGATGTATTCAACAAGCTGCTGAGCTATGAGAGTGCCTTTTTGAACGCACACTTCGGCGACCTGACCCAATTCTTCATGCAAGTCTCGTCCAAGACAGAGATCGATGATGAGGTGCGCTCTCAGGCAATTAGCTTCTTGATGCAGGCGGTGCGGTACCGCAAGTTCAAGGTGCAGAGCCTGAAGGTCGGCGAGCACATGACCAAGATGTGCTTGCAGATAGCTACAGAGCTCGACGAGCTGCCATCTGATGAGGACGACATCTCGCCCGCGCGGTCCGCACTGGGTCTCTTGGACATCTTGAGCGAGAGCTTGCCTCCCAGCCAGGTCGCTGTACCGCTACTCAAAGCCATCGGTCCATACGTTCAGCACAATCAGCCCGAATACAGAAGAGCCGGTATCCTCGCCTTGGGCATGTGCGTGGAAGGTGCACCAGACTTCATCGCCACACAACTCAACGAGATCCTCCCGCTCGTCCTCCGCCTGCTGGACGACCCAGCGACCAGTGTCCGAAGTGCAGCACTCAACGGCGTCTCTCGTCTGGCTGACGACCTCGCCGAAGATATGGGCAAGGAGCATGCCAAGCTCATCCCGGCACTTGTCCGCAACTTCGACTTGGCCGTACAGAGCATGCAGAAGACACAAGAGGGATCTGCTGAGCATGAGCTCAACACTCACATCGTCAAGGCCAGTGCCGTGGCTGTTGACTCGCTCATCGAGGGCCTCGATGCGGAAGATGCGGCGCAATACGTGAACGAGCTTGTCCCACGCTTCAGCTCCCTCATCGAGCACCAGGACCACAAGGTGCAAATGGCTGCTGTTAGCGCTCTTGGCAGCGTTGCGAGCGCTTCCGAGGCTGCCTTCCAACCGCATTTCCAGCAGACTATGCAGAGCCTGTCGCGATACATTGCGATCAAGGACAACGAGGAGCAGCTCGAGCTCAGAAGCATGGTCATCGATTCGCTCGGCAAGATTGCCAGCGCTGTCGGCGCAGAAGCCTTCCAACCTTACGTCCGCCCACTCATGAACGCCAGTGAAGAGGGTCTGCACTTGGACCACCAACGTCTGAAGGAGACGAGCTTCATCTTATGGAGTACCCTCGCCAGAGTCTACGAGGAGAACTTCGAGCCATTTCTCAACGGTGTAGTCCAGTCGCTGTTCGCCTGCCTCGATCAGGAAGAGACCGATGGCGAAGTCCAGCTCGGCGAGGAAGCCTCGGATCTCATCGGTCAAGAGATCACCATCGCCGGCAAGAAGATCAAGGTTGCCGGAGCTGGGGGTGTCAACGAAGGCGATATTGCCGAGGAAGATATCGTCAAGGCTCTCATGGAGACAGAGGACGACGACGATGATGACGACTGGGATGATCTTGGTGCTGTGACCGCTGTCGCAATGGAGAAAGAGATTGCCGTTGAGGTACTTGGCGATGTTCTGACACACGCCAAGGGCAAGTTTCTGCCATACATGGAGAAGACTATTGCTACCACTCTGCCGCTTCTCGAACACACCTTCGAGGGTGTTCGCAAGAGCGCTGTCAGTACTCTGTGGCGTGCATACGCCTGTATGTGGGGCCTAGCTGAGGATAACGGCATGCAAAAGTGGCAACACGGTCTTCCGCTGAAGGTTCAGCCAACCTCTGATCTTCAGAAGCTGGGTAATCTCGTCATGAAGGGCACCCTCGATCTGTGGGAAGAGGAGATGGATCGGTGAGTACACACTTATCTTCACGTTGTCCGACCTATATGATGAGAGCACTATCGCTACCCAGCTCACTCAGATGCTACGGCACATGCTGCTAACCATAGAGGCTGTTTCTGATATTCTTGCGGATCCGCGATTCCAAACACGATCATGCCGACAAGCACACGAACTGACAGCGTCACAGGGCCACAGTGACTGAGGTCAACCGCAATCTCGCCGCAACGTTGAAGCTGTGCGGTCCGGCCGTACTCGCCCCCAGTGGAAACGACAGCTCCACGCCTATCGAGCAGGCCACTGCTGCCCTCTTGCTCATCCTGCAACGCGAGCATCCCTGCCAAAAGGACGAGGATGACTTTGACGAGCCAGCACCAACCGACGGTGAATCTGCCGAGTACGACTGGCTGGTCGTTGAGACTGCTCTGGAGGTCATTGGCGCCCTAGGCACTGTTCTTGGGGAGCAATTCGCAGAGCTGTTCAAAATTTTCGAGGGCCCAATCATGAAATTCTGCTCATCTCAAGAACGCTTCGAGCGCTCGTCAGCAGTTGGCACTCTTGCTGACTGCGTCGAGGCTATGGGCCCATCCTGCACATCCTACACCAGCAAGATCATGCAACTCCTGCTCAAGCGCCTGAGAGATGAGGACAAGGAGGTCAAGAGTAACGCTGCGTTCGGCATGGGTCTGCTGTGTCTGAACAGCACCGATGCTAAAACCATCCTGTCGAACTACAACACCATCCTTGGCTTGCTTGAGCCACTGTTGCAGAACCAGAGCAACCCAGACGACACCGAAGCACGTCTGCTTGACAACGCTGCTGGCTGTGTCAGCCGCATGATCAAGAAGGCACCATCTAACGTACCTCTGGGGGAGGTACTACCACGTCTCGTTGAGCTTCTGCCGCTGAAAGAGGACTTTCGTGAGAACGAACCTGTGTTCGATATGATCATCAGCCGGTATCAGGCACAGGATCAGACGATCATGAACCTCTCTAGCCAGCTCCTGCCCATCTTGGAGCAGGTGACAGGCCCGCCTGAGGAACAGCTTAGCGAGGAGACTCGAAACAAGCTCACTCAGCTTGTTCAGCACCTGAGTGGCTGAATGATGGATGAATGAAGTGGCATAGCGTGGCGTTCACAATGATACCCTAGTTACTGTGCTTCAATGAATGAAAGAGTGTTGGCACGATGAAATAATGCAACGCGGCCTTGAACAGGCAACTGTCTTTCGCTCTCCAATGTCTTGGCGCCCCGGCTTTGTGGAGAGTGTGGTAGAAGCCGACGTTAAGCGGACATGACATCTCTGGCAATCGCCCTTTGTAACACGTCCTCACACCGACTCCAGCTGCAGCGATGATGAGCAAACATTTGAATGGTGGCGCCCGGGCTGCCGCACGAATATCACAGTCTTTACCACATGCACCTCGAAGGAGATACGCCTCACACCCGCCCAAAGCCCGGCTAAACATTCCCACAGACTATGGCACTACTCCGCTCCTCCACCACACCTCCAAGTCCGCCCTCGCCAACCGGGAATTGTCTCAGAAAGCCCGAAATGGCACAACAGACAGGAGGAATCTTTTCCAAGCTATCAACGACGCTCTCTCGCACGCTCTGCGGAATGATCCTAGAGTCTTGCTCTTTGGCGAAGATGTCGCGTTCGGGGGCGTGTTCAGATGCAGTATGAACCTCGCGAGCGAGTTCGGCGAAGACCGTGTCTTCAACACTCCTTTGAGCGAGCAAGGTCTTGTGGGATTTGCGATTGGCGCTGCGGTCGAGGGCATGAGGCCTGTGGCGGAGGTGCAGTTTGCGGATTATGTTTTCCCGGCTTTCGATCAAATTGTCAATGAGGCCGCGAAAATCAGGTATCGGGCTGGGAGTAATGAGGGGATGGACTGTGGTGGGTTGACGATACGGATGCCGAGTGGTGGTGTGGGCCATGGGGCGCTTTATCACAGTCAAAGTCCTGAGAGTTTGTTTACGCATGTGCCTGGGTTGAGGGTTGTGGTGCCAAGAAGTCCTACGCAGGCGAAGGGTTTACTACTCGCAGCTATCGAGAGTCCGGATCCTGTCATTTTCTTGGAGCCGAAGATCTTGTATCGAGCTGCCGTGGAGCATGTGCCGGCGGAGGCCTATACGTTGCCGTTGAGCAAGGCGGAGGTGCTAAAGAAGGGCAATGATGTGACCATCATTTCGTATGGAACGCCGCTGTACAAGTGCCAGGCAGCCTTGGCGGCAGCGGAGAAAGATCTCAAGTGTGAGGTTGAGCTGATTGATCTGAGGACGATATACCCCTGGGACAAGGACACAGTTATGAACTCCGTCAATAAGACCGGACGGATGATCGTTGTGCACGAGAGCATGGTGAATGCCGGTGTAGGTGCTGAGGTCGCCGCGACGGTACAGGAGAAGTGCTTTTTGAGACTGGAAGCTCCTGTACAGCGAGTTGCCGGGTGGTCGACACACTCTGGGCTGGCCTATGAGGCTTTTAACTTCCCGGATGTCACGAGGATATACGATAGCATCAAGAATGTATTGGACTACTGACGTTGTGGTAGTTTCCCTCATTGCGTATCGGCGCCACAGTCGTGCCTCACTCCATCCCAGTTGCGCCTCCAATATCACATGCAGTTTCCAGGTCACAGGGCCGCCTTGTCACAGGGCCGCCTTGTCACAGTGCTTCAATACAATTGCTTGACTTTACCTCGACCACAGCCTCAAACATCCATTCCCGATTAATCAAACAAGCTCGTCGACACAAAGACGACGACGTGCTATCACAAGCCAGCAACCGACCTATCCGGTCTTCGCGAGCAGATTTTAGACAAGGCGGCACTCAGTCTGTCTCGATATAGCGCTGACAAGTTCCGCCCAGCGAACTCCGAAGTTCTCCATCCACTACTCACAGGCGACGATCCACTATCCGCCAAGTACTTCGACCTCATCGTCGTGCGTTGCAAGGGCAAAGGAAGTTTCCGGCGTGGCAGCAAATACAATGTACACGTTCTCTTCCACGACCGCTCGTCCACCTCGACAGCGTCTACACCGAGCACGTTGCTAATTGGCCCAGGCGACTATGGAATCGAGGACACGCTCAAGCAGACGCTGGGCTTCACAACGGATGTACTAGCGAAGTACCTTCCCAATCCGTCAGTGGAGGGTTTGAGGATGCACGAATATTCCGGAGGTGAAGCAGGCTTCTACTACGAGGGGTTGCAGGAGCGAGAACGGTCTAAACGGCGCTACTCAGATGGCCGGACAGACAAGTAAACATGTATCGCCCGTGAGGCTAGATTGGAGGAGAGGAAGACTGGATGATCAGGTCTCACGGTCGATGGCATGCTTCTGTCGGTAGATCCTTTCACATTTTCACTGATGGTTGAGCTATGCCTTCGATCTTCTAAATGGCTGCGGCAGCGAGAATGTTCCGAGAACCGGCCAGATGTTGCAATGGCGTGCGTCTCTGCAGCAGATCAGTCAGCAGGAGAATCGTGAGAACAGAAGCTGATATGCGCGAATCGAGAGTCCAGATGAAGACCAGAATGCAGCCCTCTGTCGACTGTACAGTATGTGCTCCGTATAACCACAATATATTGCGCCAACTATAGGGGTATCATGAGTAGCATATAAACACGAATGAAGCACGGCCAGCCGCCCTGACGACTTCCCCTCATTTCTCATCGAGCCGAGTTCGCCTTTCCAGCGTGTGCAGGTTCGCGTAGCACACTGATGGGCGTAGACAGTGGTTCTTGATGCAGATGGACCTGCGCCAGACCAGCTGCCTGGACACTCTCTAGCCATGCAGCCTCTTCCGCCTCTTGATCACCGTCGGCTACATCGTTGTCTCCTTCTCGTGTTACGCCGGCCGAACCATCATTGTTCACTCTGTGTTGCTGGGGATGCAGCTCGGCGTAGCTCGGATGTTGTATATCGATCATTTGACTGAGCGATGCCGTATCAGCGAGGTATACCACAGCCGGTCCGTCGTACTTACTCTGCCGCACGTGCGGTGAGGCGCTCCAAAGCTTCCCGCTCTCTATTCAGCTCTTGCTCATCCGGCTGTGCGTGACGGTTGTCGTCGATGGCGCCATACGAGGGCTGTTCGGAGTCGAGGAGGCGATCGAGGTCGCCCTGAAGCATCGTCGGTCAGTCTCTGGTGTCTCGTTGCGGGAGACATTTCCACCTACATCCTGCGAGGGATGCCGATTCAGGCCAAGACACGATGCGCAGATTCCCATCCCATCGAGGCCGACGAAGAATGTGACGACAGAGTCGATCTCACTGCTATGCCGTCCGCATGAACACGCCCGACCGACCACCCTGAAACAACCACCACACTCGCGCGGCAAATCTCAACCAGACCCTGCTGTACCCTCCTGCTCCACCGCCAAAACGACGCTCGTTCAAGATCTCCCCCTTCACTGACAGTCCGACTGACCACACAAAGATGAGGCCGAGACAACGTGTGTGCGAAGCGGCACACGCTGTACTTCGTACCTCCGGTCGACAGAGCGCTGACTAAATCTGCACACGTGATGGCGCGAATGCGCGAATCGTGAAAATTGACCACAGCGCTGACAGCCAAATCATCCCTCGCTTCAACCCGAGACAGCGGCATTCGACAGGTCTACATTTGCACGTACCCATAAGTCCCGGCTACCAGAGGGACGCCAGTCTCTTCCCTTCGCCAGCATGGAGCGTCTAGTAATTGGACTTCCACGAATCAAACCACGGGTGCTTGCCATACCGCCCGGCTGTCAGCATACAGCGCGCAATTAACGGAGGAGCTGGACCTGAAGGGATTCAGCTCTGTCTCATGATGCATCGCGATACTCGACATTCCTCGGCTTTCAAATAGGTTCCTTCCAGCGTCGCTGAGGCGCTCTGCAAGGCTCGTGCCATCGCATCTTGAGCCCCATCACAGCAAGGGAGATTGGAGAAGTTCGCTCATTTGCATACCAATCCTCTCCCCTGGAATGCGGATCTCCAACATGGTTCGGTTGTCTGGCAAGTCGGTACTTGTGCCTGCCTTATGGCTGGTCAACCACCTTGGCCGTGCGCAAGTTCAGTTCATGGTTTTCCAATTCTGTATGCAACCACCTGCTTTTGTACCTGCAGCAGAGACATTTTGGTTTGCCAGCCTCTGCAAGGAACGACGCGATCCAAGTTCCTGGTGGTCAGGCTGAAGCTGATCTGAAATGTGCTTGACTTCTTGCCTATAAAGCTTTCACATCATCTAGCTCTGGTTGGATCTGCAACACACTCACCCAACCTCAAATAGCCACTCGTTTGTGCTATCGATAATCTTGAGCGCTTGTTGCCCATTCGTTAGTGGCGGCGCCTTCAAGATGCGCACATTCTCAGCGCTGGCCTTGGGTCTCACCCTCGTTGACCTTTCAACGGCTCGCGTTACCACTGGGACCGTGCAAGGGCGGAAAGAGGAATCGAACGCTGGAATCGTAGGCTGGTTCAGTCGTCTGTTCAAGAGAGATGTCGAACAGCGTGCTGCTCTCGACACATGTGTAATCGACTCGTACTACGACTTCGTCGACAACTCGACCTTTGGCAGCAACTTCTGCCAGGATTTGATGAACTATCCTAATGTCACGGTGGTCCAAACCTTTCAACCCCTCGCGTAAGCATGGCAAAGAATCGATACGACGATCGTGAGCTAATGGACTCCTAGCACCGTCACCACCAAGTTCTCTACGCAGTCAGGAACCGTGTATACAACCATCCATACTACACCAGTCACTACTGCCACGATGACCGGCCAGTTGAGCCCTGGAACGAAGCGCGATTTTGCACCAAATAACCTTGTCGGCAAAGTGTTCTTGGCCTATCGACAAGTCGCAGAAGCCAACGGTACTGCTGCTCCAGGAGATGCCGTTATGTCAGCGGCATTCGTTAGTGCTTGCGACTGCCAGTCTTACGCTGGATCCACTGTGGTATCCACTCAGACCCTCGACCCTCTTGTTACGACTGTTTCTGCCTACGAGAGAGTGATCACAACCGTTGCCACCACTCGCACTGAGCCTACTAGCACAGTCTACACAACAGTACCTGCAGCACAATTAACAGCCGTTAGCGAGGCACCGGCTGGAGGAGAAGATCCTGCTGATGCTCCCCCGACTGGGGGATCTCCGACTACTGCAGCCGAACCAGCTGGTCCAACTGCTCCAGCGTTCAGCTGTCCGGCAGATGACAAGAGCATTGTCAACCAGCTAGTTGGCTCTCTGCGCTACGACTACCTCATTCTTTGTGATACCGATCTCACAGGCGGCGATGTGTACGATCAGCTATCATATGGCACCTACTCCGAGTGTGCGGCCGCATGTTCAGTGGGTGACACAGCTCTTGGTCAGCCCATTTGCGAAGGTTTCGTCTTCTACAACACCAGGAATAGCAACAACTGCTTCTTGAAGAACACTACGGGCACCACCGTGCCGGCTCTTGGAGTTGACAGCGGTCTCTTACAAGCAGTCGCCCAGGGCATTTCTGAGTCCAGTCCTCAGGGATCCACCACCGAGAGGGCACCGTTCCAGGAAAGCGCAACGATTCCCGCATCCGAGATCAGTTCATCTCTCGCTTCGATTCTGTCGAACAGCACAACGTCTATTGCTGTGATCACGCCTGCGCCTTCCCTTGTACAGAGTGGCCGCCTCCCTGCAGCCGCTGGCGTCACGTACTATTCCACATATGTCAGCAACGGGGAAACTTTCAGTACCGGGACTGTCTATTCCACATACCACAGCGAGAGTGGTACATGGTATTACTCTTACTACACCTCGTTCAGTCAAGCATGGTCTTCCGCCACAACCGTGTACGCTAGCTCAGAGACCAGTGCCGCAATCAGTAACAGCACCAGCACAGAGAACACCGTACAGAGCGGCAATAACGGAGAGTATTATATCATCAGCACTTCGAACTCGACTGATTACTATCCTGGAGGTTACAACGTCACAGAGGTTATCGGTAATGCAACGTATGATGCCAACAACAATCAGATCAGCTCTACCGCAACCACATATTACTTCACTTACCAAACAGCCGGCGCTGGAGGCGGTAGTGGCGGCGGAAATGGTGGCAGTGCTGCGGGTATAATTACCTCCACCTTTCCTGCTTCAACGTCCACCTCGCTCTCGTCCGGTGTCAGAGTCATTGTCAGCAATGGCCAGACGATGTACGTCACTTACGGCGGCGGTTCTGGTATTGTTCAGCAGACACCTGCTCCCAACGTTGAACCATCAGTCATCATAAACACCTATGGCACCGCATGGAGCTCAGGCTATGTCGCCTCAGGAATAAATGGCGAGGGCGGTGCTGGTGGCGCGGGTGGTGCTAGCGGTGCGGGATCGTCTGACATCGCATCACCTACACCCATCTCCTCGACCATCGTATCTGGGGCAACTTCTGGAGAAAGTGGCACAGCTCTATCAGGGGTCGTGTCCAGCGCACCACTGAGTCCAATCTCTTCGACCATTGTTTCGACCGGCAGCAGTGGTGAGAGCTCCATTAGAGGCTCGGGCTCTATCCCCCCATTCTCCAACTCTATCAACTTGCGATCCGGCACACTTCCTCCTTCGTCAGAGATATCACCCACACCAATATTCTCTACTGCGCTCTCAACGGAGACTAGTGGTGCCAGCTCAACGGAAGGCTCAGGTTCGGTTCCTGCCTTCTCCAACTCCATCAATTCACCATCCGGTACCACACCACCTTCGTCAGGAACAGCATCAACACCGATTTCGTCCACAATCTTTTCGACTGGCATCAGTGGCGCCAGCTCGACTGAAGCCCGGGGCAGTATTCCAAGCTCGGGTTTCGCGCCATTTTCTGGTCTGACGCCTCCCTCGCCTTACTCGTCTGGCACCAGCGGCACTAGCTCGACCGAAGCCTCTGGCTCTGCCCCCTCCTCCGGATCTCTGTCCACACACTCCATCAGCTCGCGGTCGGGAAGGCTGCCGCCATCATCAGGGTTCCCATCGACTGGAGGCGTTCCGTTGAGCACTGGTCCGTCTTCTGCTCCTTTCACCAACTCCATCAACTCAAGGTCGGGCGGTCTACCACCACCAGGCACTGGAAGTATTCCTCTGAGCACAGGCCCATCTTCATATCCAAGCAGCGCGCCATTTAGGAACTCGATCAAATCGCGTGCTGGCACTCTCCCACCATCGTCTACACTTGTACCTACCAGCTCTCCCTCAAGCGGCGTGCCCTTTAACAATTCCCTGAACTCTCGATCAGGCTCACTTCCACAATCGTCAAGCGCACCTTCTGGCACTGGATTCAGCCCATCTTCTAGCTGGGGCACTGGCTCTAGCTTCTTCTCGACTGGTTCCACAGCACCATATGTCACTGGCACAACTCTTTCTGCACCACCGGGAGACTTCACCGAGTCCATTCCATTCTCGATTCCAACTGGATACCTGCCATCCAATAGTCTTCCAGGAACAGGGTCATCAGGAGTTCCTTTCACAAATTCCATTAACTCGAGATCCGGATCTCCCCCACTCTCAGGCACCGCACCGCCGACGACAGGCTCGGTGCCTACAGGAAGCGTGCCCCTTAGCACAGCACCAAGTTCGGGAGTGCCTTTCACCGACTCGATCAACAGCAGATCTGGCACAATACCGCCCTGGAGCGGCACAGTACCTTTCAGCACTGGCACTTCACCTGCCACGTCGCCACTGACGGCCTTCCCGCCCTACCCGACAGCAGCATCAAGCTGTGTGACCAACTTCCTGGGCACGACAACCATCTTCACTACGTTGACCTCATTCGGTTGCTACGCCAACTGCCCGGGTGGCGGCTACTACGGTAACAACGTGAATACTTTTGGGCCTCCTGCTTTCGGCGGCCAAGGTGGACGGGGTCCATACTAGTCGCGGGGCGATTCGGGGAGGGAGAGAGACATGGATCATAGCACAGGTCTTACGAAGTAATGTCAGCATTTGGAGTTTATGAACGGTGTTTATTATGCGGAGTAAAGTATGGTTTGATGGGAAAAGGCGGCCGGCGGTGGAAGGACACGTCTATAGATAGATTTTGAAATGAAAATTCTGATCACGCTGTCATCAACCTATCCATACTGCTTGTGTTGACTTGAACATTGAAGGCGAACAAGGGACTGTCAGTGAAAGACAGGGCGCATGTGGCATATCGTGCATGCCACCAAGCGATGCGTAGCTTCGAAGGCTGCAGTCTGCTCGAGGTGCTATGCGTTGGGAAGCGCTTGTCTTGGAATTCGCAGGCATGATGGGTCACCTCCATACCCTGACCGGTCTACTTGCTGATATGGGCGGTATTGGGGGCAGATGTCGAGCCTGGAGGCACGATTGGCCCCGAGACGTGGTTGCAAGGCCATAATGGCAAGAGGTGCATATTTCGAGGCCTCCCTGGTGGTGCTGAGGCTGTTGTAGTTTTTGAAGTTGATATTCTAAGGTTGCTGCCAAGACTACTTAGACCGGGGGTTATGGACGAACGTGATTGCCGACTATGCACGGGAGCTCGACTGTCTCTGATTTGCTTTGACGACAATATCGTGGTCTAGTCATCGCTCGAGAAATGGAGACGTGTAGCGCGTTGCTTCGAGAGAGCGCTAATAATGTCGAATTTGCCTGGAGCAATTTGCAACGGTTGAAAGCAATACTGTCTTTGGAGATTCTGGCGGCCACCTCTTCTATCCATAACCTCCATGCTGAGTCTAGCTACAGTTGAGAATATCAAAACAGGGAGCTTGCGCTCATCTGGGCTCCAACTCCTAGCGCGAGGCATATCGAGATGAAGAGACAGAGCGCTGCTCAGATGCATGGCTGATTCGTAGGCAATTGAATCCGGCGCGTCGCCTCCGACAGAACTTATTTATCTCACTGTGTCGCGCGGGATTCTCAGCTTCTGTTCGACCCGATATGCTCGGACCCGTGCGCAGACCTTGAAGAGTGGATCCATATAAGGCATGGCATGAATGGGACCTCATGTCAGTTGAAGTGAAGACACCTATTTGAGTGGCACATGTTTGATCACATGATGTGCCGTGATTTTGTTCAGACTAGCGGAGGGCCGACAGGGAGATCGGTGTGGATGATGATGTCTGCTGTGTGATACAATGGAGTGGCAGAAATATGACTTGCTGGTGCCCTGCCGCCAGCTTGGGTCAGAAAGAGGCTATACCGTGGGTCGCCCAAAAGTTGAGAAGACCGGCAACGCGATTGCTGTGAAAGACAGCCACTATAGACGCGACATATTGATTGACTGACACGTCTACAGGCTGTGCAAAGCGCTAGACATTCCGACTAAGCGGCGTAGCTTTGTGTAACATGCTTCGTGCGCAGTATTGCGGCATTTGTTCCCTTTGACCGAGCATTTCAGCTTTCGCGGGACCTACTGTGCCAGTTCGGAAACCATAGCTGCGGCCTCGTTGTATCCCATGCAATATCTCAGCCGAGACCCACATAATCCTGTGTCAGCGCCATCCCTTTGTCATACTTTGAACGCATTCTTAAGCCACGACGACAGTCTGATCTCGGTGCAATATCATCGACTCTCTGCTTTTCATCTCCCTCCACAGTCATCAATCCACCGTCCCACCATTCTCCCTCCACTTCTTAATCCTCTTCTTGATATCCCCCTCACTCCGCTGCATATAGTTAATCTCATGATCCCTCGCCATCTTGCCATAATCATCGCCATACTTCCTGACCAACTCCTCCACAAACTCCCTCTCCCCATCCGGCATCCTTCTCTTGAACTTCTTAGCAGGCCGATTTGCTTCCTCTTCTAGCCTCCTCACAGTCTCCGTCTTGTTCTCTGCATTGTCGTCTACTGCACCACCAAACCCATCTGTTGCGTGCTGATTCCGGTGGTTGAGGACTTCATCTTCCGAATCGTCGGAGTCTAGATTGTTGAGAGGGTCATTCAGGGGGTTTGCATGGACTGTGGAGGTACCGTCATCGAGTACTCGCAGAATCTTGCCAGTTTCTGGATCGCGCTCGATTTTCGCTTCGGTCACGTCGAGGACTTCTTTCCGTTTGGAGGCATTGGCTATGTGAAGCGCGTCGCCGTCCCGCGCAGTCTCGTTGAGCACATCTGAGACTTTCCTCTCGACACCACCGGTGTTCTTGTTGAGTTTCGCAGTCAGGCCGAGTCGTCGGTAGTTTTGCGCCAGAGACTGTGATTTGTCCCAGTTTTCGGCGATGATGGGGTTGGTGAGGATCTTTTTCTTGCTCTTGGGCTTTTGCCGGACTTTGTGAATGCCGGAGCGATTCTTCTTCTTTTGCAATTCGCGTCCCATGGTCGTGTCGTGTTGAAGTGAAGGCGATTGCGATCAGAATTATTTACGAAGCGAAGTAGAGTTGGTTAGTTCTACTCGGCTCGGCGGCGGCGACCGGACGCGAGACCCTTATCTGATCCTGATCTTGTACCTGAACGCTTTGTGCTTCGCTCTCTGGTAAAATCAGTAGCACATTAGACACTAATCCAACATGTCGTCGAGAAATTACAGGCTGGTAATCATCGCCGCAGCCACGCTCCTCTGCTTCGCCTATGCCGAACTCAAGCCCAAAGTCGTCGACTCCACCAATGTCGGCTTGCTGAGCACCCAGGAGATCGAGGAGCAACTCCAGGTATATCGTCCCACACCGTACATCAAGGTCATTCCCCAGCGCTGACACCCCCAAGCAAACTCCCATCATCTCATCCCTCGTCGCCCACAAGGCTGCCTTCGAGAGTCAAGAACTCAGCTTCCTGCAACGCAGCTTTGCAACCCTCTTCCCCTTCGCGAGCCCGGCCCTGAATGCCTTGATGGGCACCCTCTACATCTCTGGCCCGCCGAACTTCCTTCTCGCACTATGCCCGACCAACATCGATCCAAGCAGCCTGAACACCATGGTTGCTTTCGCTGTCGGCGGATTGCTGGGCGATACACTCTTCCACCTGTTGCCCGAGATCTTCCTGGGCGAGGTGCCCCAGGGCGAGGTCAGGGCTGTGTTGGTGGAGCCGAACAAGAACTTGCTGCTTGGCGTGGCCATCATGGTCGGCTTTGTGACTTTTGTGGCTATGGATAAGGGATTGAGGATTGCTACCGGTGGAGCCGGACACACGCATGATCACGGACATGGCCAGGAGACTGCCAATGGACATATTGGCGAGAAGGCAGCCTCAACGGGAGCTGCGGCGAGGACTGGAGATGCTTCTCTGAGGCAGCGGAAGCTTGATCAGACCAACAAGAAGGATATCGTGCCTGCGGTCCATGAAGAGGAGCCGAAAAAGGAGGTGAAGCTCTCTGCCTATCTCAACATCATTGCTGATTTCACGCACAACATCACGGACGGTTTGGCCATGTCTTCATCATTCTACGCAAGCCCAACAATCGGCGCTACAACAACCTTGGCTGTGTTCTGCCACGAGATCCCGCACGAGGTTGGAGACTTTGCCCTGCTTATCCAGGGTGGCATGAGCAAGCGTATGGCAATGGGCCTCCAGTTCGTCACTGCTCTTGGAGCTCTACTGGGCACCTTGATAGGCATCGCTGTGCAGGAGCTCGGTGGTAACGCTGCGAGCGTGGAGGCTGTGGTTGGTGCTGGCAACGTTGGCATCTTTGGGACCAGCTTACAGTGGGGAGATATGCTCTTGCCTTTTACTGCCGGCACTTTCTTGTATGTAGCCACGGTTTCTGTGATCCCCGAGCTTCTTGAGACTGGCCTGAACAGGTGGCAAGAGCTTCGAAGCGCTGCTATGCAGTTCGCTGCTATGGCTGCTGGTGCGGCCATTATGCTGGTGATATCCTGGGAGTAGCGTGCGGGCGCTCCGCGTCACTCCGACCAAACTAGGCTTCCTTCTTCATGCAGGCGCTACATCGTGGGTCAGTACTACTCAGATCGTCTGAGATGGCGTTTCATAGCTAACGACGCCCGGCGCGCCGCCTCCTCAAGATTGCGCTGGCTCTGCTGCCCATTGCGCCGCCGTCTTCCGCTTGTATACCTGGGTTGGAGAATGTAGCTCACCTTGGGGGCGCGATTCTGCGCGTGGCGGGATCTCTACCAGATTGGCACGCATCATGCCGCTGCGGGTACCCTTGAACGAGATTGGCTCAGACAGGTCGAATGGGGTGATGCCGATGTGGCCACCGCGCGGAGACTCGGCGCCGTCTTCAAGCGGGTTCTCACCAAACGCTCCCTCCATGCTGAAGCTGCTTTGAGATCAGTCGAACGCCATGGGGATAGGACAATGCTGAAAGCGCTTACAAGAATCCTCCAGGCCAGCGATGCGTGGCATCAAGCACTTTTCCTCCGCACTCAGCAACCATGCCCTTGAGGATCAGTTCCGCCTCGCGGTAGTCGTCGACGTTGTTGATATGGATGATGCACTACGACGCGTAAGTGTCATACTGTATGTGTACAAAAAGCTCGACTCACGCGGAAATGCTTCTCGTAAGCAGTGTGTGAAGCCACCGAGTGGAAGTCCTCTGCGGTGACTGGGTGACTGGCCAACGGGCTTGGGGGCAGATTGTCGAACCGCGAGAAGCCAAGTGAGCTGGACCGACCTGGGACGTAGTAGTTTGGGGAGATGGTCGCTTGCTGTGGTGATGATCCCGTGGAGGTGATGTAGTTCACTGGAGAGCCGCGGTGAACGAGTTCCACGTCAATCGGCTGGCTGATCGATGGAGAGGCTGGCCGATCGCCATTTCGTCCGTACCGTTGCCGAAGGCTGTTGAGGCGTGCTATGAAAGAGCCTTGGCGCTGGACTGGAGACGTGCTGCAACGACTGAAGGTAGCGCGCGGTGAGAGGGCAGTGAAGTTACGGCTCAGACCGGAGGCACTGTCGAGCTCCCGAGTAGCGGCCACTGAGCGTGGACGATCGCTGTCGAACGGCGACGCTGTAGCATCGGCTTGTGTTGAGGTAGAGACCTGGCGGGTGCCGCGCGAAGCAATACCGAATCTCTTCATGCTGGCGGTGGTGCTGTATGTGTATGTAAGGCACTGTACTGTATGCTAAAGTTGGTGGAGTTGGGAGCAAGACTAGCAAGAGGTGTGAGGTGGTGCCAGCTGCTAGCTGAGTTGTGTTGCTTTCAAGAGGGAAAGCTGAGGACTGACCGCTCATATGTCAAGCAATTCTACCTGCAGCAAAAACCGTTGATAGCGTGCTACACAACTACAGGGGTCTGCTGGCACCTTAGTTGCTCTTCATTCGAGTGAAGTCGAAGCTCTCGCAACTATACCAAATAAGCTCACTCAGCTAGCTCTCCGTCGCTCCATTGGAGCGCATCATCACATGTCAGGCATCGCGTGTTGATGAGGTGAATGCTTGAGCAGTACTCACAGCATAGCCATGAGGACTCTCTGACGGAGGCACAGGAGGCTATTGAGGAATGGTTCAGGATGAGTGACGACCTGCAGCACGCTAACATCGTTATGTTCTGGCTGTGTACGACACCAAACAAGCACGCACGAACGCTCCAGTGCTTTGCATCGAAACACAAGGCCAAGCGACCGAAGGTAGTTTCAGGTGCAAAGCGTGGAAGCTCCGGTGAGATCCCACCATGATCTGAGACCCAGATTCTTGACTTGACTCAGGCTATACGTAGAATACATCAGAACATGAGCACTTTCATGTCGTCGAATGCCATTCTCAAGCCCAGAGCAGTTTGCTATTCCTTACATCTCTTCCGTCTATAATCACACCTTTTCCTTAACTGCTATCTCGATCATCCTCGTCCAGCCGGCTGTATGCGTTGACGAAGTCGTCTTCAGGTAGCCAGGGTTTCTCTTCTTTGTCCTATCGTCACGAGGACGGTGGTTAGCATGCAGTCCAGTCATTCGCCGGAGGGAACAGTGGATGTCCTCGTACCCAGTCTCCGAAGGATCCAGACAAGCTTGAACTGAAAGATCGTCCGAGCAGCTCTTGTGCTTCGGCCTCCTCGCGTATGCATCTTGTGCATTGACATGCTCCATTGATCCATCGCCGGAACCGCTTCCGCCTTTCCTCCAAGGGCTTGTCCTCCGTGAAGCCGTCATAGCTGACGAAGAGTTGTTCACCTCGGGACACGTCTTGGGTGGTGACCATGTGCATCGTCCGGTGATCTTCGTTCCGCCTGAACCAGCGGACGTTTGGTTCACAACTGTGGTTGAAGAGAGAGAACAGTTGATGCACTGCTGCAGTGTTCGGATCGCTGCATGAGTTATTATCAAACCGTGCCTTGATGACAAAATATATCCAGGTGTCGTAATTGTGATTGGCGAAGATGTCGATACCTATCTGCTGAAGGAAGTCGTTCATAACGGCTATGTCGTTCTCTAGTGAGAAGATGGTGAGCTTCTCTCGATACGTCGGAGTCAACCGAGCAGCCAGGTAGTGGTCTAGAGGATGCTCAACGCCATCCGTGACGGAGACGAAGAAGAGTTTACATCGTGTGATGATCTCGGCAGATTCCTTGCCGGTCCTGTCGCGTATCCAGCGCATATCATGGTCGACGCTGTCGTTGGCAGAGTTGGGATGCAGTTCGTCGAGGCAACCGAGTCCGCCGCCGAGGTTGGCCAAAGTACCATCGCTGCCGGGGCCATTGCAACCCCATGTACGTGTCGTATCCACGAGTATGGTCTCGCTTTTGCCGATGTCTCTCGAGGCAAAGACACCGAGCAGATCCGCTCCATTCCGCGCACCAACACCTTCGCCGAAAGCGTATCGCTTGACGATGCAAGGCGAATCAATGCGACAAGATGAGCTCAACGGTGGGCTCTCAAACATCTCGTCCACTCTGTCATCCGTGGGCATGGCAAACTCGCGGTTGATGGTGTTAAGCAGCTCATCGCTTCTCACTTTGTGGTCGTCGTTCATCCATGGATACTCACGAGCAACCATCCTGCCTTCGAAGTAGTTTGGGAGGTAGTACAGATTGTCCGATACCACCTTGTCGGCAGCTCTCTGGAGGTTCGCGAGACATTCTTCCTGTTCTTCGCGCTCCACCTCCACTTGAGCAGCGTCGGCAGGCTCTGCGTCCTCCATGCAGAACCCCATCCGATACCCAAGCCGGAAGCTGGGTCGCTGCTCAAGATGTGCCAGCAGTTGCCTCGCGAGCGACACAGCTTTCAGCCCGTCTCCAGCCGCCAGCTCGGGATAACGCAGACTGGTCAAGATCTTGCCTCGCCGCAGCCAGTAGCATGGATCATATGGGTATCGCAAGATGGTATCTGTCTCCTGGCTCAGCAACATTATCAAGCTGGTCACCTTCTCCGGGGAATACTGCTTGTCCCATTGCTGCCAGGGCAGGGACGGGGCCCATTTGCTAGCATCGAATGGCTTATCCATGGTAGAGATTCTGTTCCTCGGGGTGATGCTGTGGTGGTCGTGCTGTAAGAAGAAAGCGGTGTCGAGAGGTGATGAGTGCTGGTGGGGTGGACAGTCGTGGGTCGAGTGAGGAAAGCCTTCATGTGAACCATGTATCGTTGTTGGGGAAGGGTTCCAGCAGAACGGTATGTCTCCTGACCATGTAGATATCCGGCTTCACATGTCTCAACTGAGACCAATCAGTCTATGTGAAGCGAGGCCTTCCAAACCTCACGTGCAACAAATGAAGGGGCACAGCCTCACAGCATAGTTCAGAATTTACGTGGTGTAACCGCATAACTTAGCCTCCTGAAAGTGCGCCTGTGAGGCTACAAAATCTATATGCTTCAACTGCGTGGCCAACGACGATGTCGGTGGTGCTGAAACGGCACGCTTGGAATGTGCGCACCGCTCTGGATGCACCTTCCTTCTTCAAGAGCTCCAACGAGCGCAGAGATGGCGTCAAAATGATCATAAACAAACCTCCCTCTGCAAGGTCCAATACTCCAGAACGATGCTCGCGAAAATGTCCGTTGTTTGCGCTGTCCGTTTTCAGCCCCCCGCCTGCTTCGTAAGTCGCTCTAAGTACTACAGGCTCGATTTAGAATGCGTTGCTTCTTTCAGCACGTGACATGCGACGAAAAAGGACTATCGTTACGGAGAATATTATCATAGCAGTGTACAGAGTGCAAGTAGTAGAGTGGCATCTTACAGCATCAGGTTATGCAAGTTTCGCTGCACAATCATATCTTGCACGCTCTTCATCGTCTTGTCCAGCAGGTTCGTATCGGTAGCGTTGGTGAAGTGCACGTACGCATCCTTATCGGGATCGCGCACAAGGTTTCGGAACTTCCTGGCGAAGAACTGTGCGCCTGCCTCGGTATCCCTTTCGCTACCCATATAGTCGGGGAAATGGTCCGCAATTCGTGCTGCGCCAGTCTCTACTTTCTCGTTGAAGAGATCGATCTTGTTAAGGAAGAGGATAAGAGCAGACTTCTCGAAGTACTTCGAGTTTGCAATGCTCTCAAACAGCATCAACGCTTCGTGCATTTGGTTCTGTAATGAATTAGCCACTCATCCCACACCAACGTTTTGCACTTGATGCTACTTACGCCATTACGATCCTCGACCAAGACGTGGTCAAAGCCGCTGATCGCAACCAGGAAAAGCACCACCTGAACGTTGTCGAAGACATGGATCCATTTCTTTCGCTCCGATCTTTGCCCGCCAACGTCGAACATACGATACGTGAGGTTGCCAGTCTCGAAGATGGTTTCGCTGATACCGGTCGTTCTTAATCGTGCTCGTAGGATGTCTTGATCGGTTGGCAGGTAGTCTTTGGCGAACAGTCTTTCGATGTCTGAGAAGTAGCTGCGAGGCGGTCAGTTGCGTATGTCTGGGCAGCCGTTGAAGTACATACTATGTCAGATTGTCGTGTAGCGCGTATTCATTGCCCTTTTTGATCGCGGCCTGGACACCTTGATCTTCCCACAAGCTTCGGAATGCGTTCAAGCAGTCCAATGGCATTGCCTCGTCCGCTCCAAGGTCTGGATCAGCGGCGACAATCTCTGCGAATCGCTGGCCCACAGTCAGTAGGGAGATGTCAAGATGCGATGAAGTCCGCACTCACAATGTTATCGTTGTCCGCAAAATCCACTTCCTGCTCCTCCATGGCGCCAAAGACGACCTGAAAGGCATGCAGGAGGTTCTGGAAGATGGTGACCTTCCATTGCTTCCGTTCTGATGTCGAGAAGCCCTTGGTGTGAATCAATCGCATTTGCTTGAGCACAGTCGACTTTCCAGACTCTCCAGCACCTTTGTCATCGATTAGCAGACCCTGCGCGTGATCCCAGATGTGCACACCTACCAAGTAGCAATAGCTTGACCTCTTTTGCCATCCGCTTCTGATCCTCCCGCAGCTGCTTCTCAATCTCCTTGCTCTTCTTCGCCTCCGGATCCTCTTTGGTGCCGCTGCCGAAACACATGATGGCCATCCAATGCCAGTGTAGTCTTACCCTGGAATTAACCGGCCGGCTGACTCGCCGTCGCTGCCGGCTATGCAGAGCAAGCAGGAGGGTCGCAGAATGCCGCTCGGTGCTAGCGATGTTGCTCGTGGCGGAGCCAGGGAGGCTGGGAGCCGTGCGGTGATGCGATCAAGATGCGGTGCAACGCTGTCTCGATGCTGAGTAGTCGGGCCTCCAGGGAGCAAGGCAGAGGAGGTGGAGTATCGTGTTCCGCGAGAGTAGGTGAGAGACGGCGATTTGTAAGTGAAGGTGCTACGCCAAGGTCCAATGTCCAGCGAGTGGAGCTGGTGAGGTGAGGTCGGATATTGCCTGATGTATGTATGGCGTTTGTGCCTGCGTATCGCGTGAACCGTGGTGGCAGGCTGTGGCAGCGATGTCCAATGCCGTGTCGAGCTTGGAGATGTCGATGTCGATGTCGATGTGGATCAAGTGGTAGTGGTGGGATTGGGAGAGCTGCACAGGCGATTGGTGTAACTTGTGGAAACACGCTTTGGCGTGTCCTGGTCTGCCCCCAACGCTGAAATTCACTTCGGCAAACTCCCGCAAGCTGCTGAAACTCAATTGCGTGCGAGCGTATAAAGCTCCGCAGTCTTGTCGGTCTGCGTGGTCAACGAAGAACAATCCACCACATCGATGTAGCAACAAGAAAGCGGTACGGTAGGCCGGCGCGGGACCAAGTAGTCTGTCATCTAGCGCTGGTAGGGCTCCGCTTTGTTGAGGGCTGCCGCAATCCGCACGATTTTGCAAGGGCCCTCTGGTATGCCTGCTATCATATGCAGCCAAGCAAGTACTACATTCGCGCGAACACACAGAGATCAGTCATTGATGGCTGCTGTCGTCGCGTCTTTTTCTTCGGTCAGTGCTGACTCGGCCACCAGGTGAATACTCATATCCGTCCACATGGTCAAGCTTCTCCTGCAAGACGGCATCAGGTCATTGACGATACTGCCGACATACCCATGCACAAGCCAAGGCGTGCATTGGTAGCGAACCTTTTGCTATCCGTGACGGCACATTATCCTGCCACCAGTGGCGCTGGCCACATCGCTGCACGGCATCAGTGCCGTTCTCTGCGAGCGTGAAGAAGACATCCGATCACAGCCCCTGTCAGATATAGTGAAAACGGCTTCTTACACCGAATTGCGGTGCGGTTGGATCAAAAACTAATATTAATCTCTAAAGGCGGTACCAAATTGTTCGTAGAGCTCGCCTAAGTAATGATCTTAAGATTCGCCTACCTAAAGCAACTATTGCTCGGGTTATTCGAGGTTGAAGATTCGCATTTAGGGTAGTGTTCTCTACTTTTGACTAGCGTGTTTTCACTATATCTGACAGGGGCTGTGCGATGCCCCTCCAGACGACACGCGACGAGGAGCAACATTCACGTTGGATCCACGTGTCTCATGCCAAGTCGGCTGCAAGAACATGACCTTCATGATTTCCTTGCGGCATTGCGCTACAATCCTCGGACGTGTGTACGTTCAAGCGGACGACGTCGGGCCTTGCATCGCCTCTACCTCGACAACCAGGATAATTCTTATCAGCCTGAGTTCCGACTCCGTCGATCCACAGTGATCCTTTCAAACCACGTGTCGGGCGTTCCGGCACATTCAGCTTTCGGTTGCCGACGGCTCGCTTCGCCCTACTTCCGCCCGAGATACCACCTACTTCCTTCGACTCTCAAACGCTGTACCAACATACGTGAATGTTTTGTCACCAAAGCTCGACTACAGACCTGGCCGCTACCGCTTTAGGCTGTCGTACAAAGATCGATGAACGGTCTTAACTATTTCTTGGTCGAAACATGGCCAGCGTGTAATCACCAAGTGTCTGGCGCCGTAGCACCGAACGATGGACCCTGTATGCCACACGAGTCAAGTATATCCTAATGATGAAAATTTGTGCGAGTTATGTCTCTGGTGTCATTCGATCACCGGTTTGGAAAGGGACTGCACACTTGTGGGAATAGTAGATCGTTCATGTGAGCAGCCAATGGAAAGTTATCTCTCGAATTTGACACCGCAACAGCATTGGACCATAGGCATCGCTCGACGAATGACCTTGGGCAGCAAATTGCCGATGATGACTGTATAGGTGTTATTGCTTGGTCTCATATATGCCTTCGTGGACGGGCGCCGTTCACTGTGAGGTTTAAGCTCACGATTGAAACTCTGCTAAAGATCAAGCGAGGGCAGGACGTTGCATATGGTAATGATCCGATGTTTGTTCACTCATCATTCTGTTCATCGATCCCGCCATTCCTCGTTCTGTAAACACACTTTGTCAACGGTGCCACGACTTTGCAGCTACAGAATGGATGCCTTTCCCTTGGGTCTGCATGACTCGCGGGTGACGCACGAGCCACTTGAATAAAGCATAAGTAATTTCTTCGCTTTCAAACTCTTCTCTCCACAGTCCCGTACAACTCCCCAAACCACTCCATACATTTTGATTCTATACTGACATCACTACAGAGTGCAAGGGCATTACGCATATCAGTGAGGATTCGTCCGAGATTGCGTTTTTG
>MWSO01000576.1:0-35389 GCA_002116355.1 Dothistroma pini CBS 116487 | reverse complement strand
GTAGCTTTATATAATTTATTTGACGAGAATTAGCTATATTATACTTAAATAAGATAGGTAAATACACTTATTGCCGTCTAGTTGATATAGACATCATATTTATTATAGCTGATAGCGTTGGTACTTCTAGTGTTAGAGCTAAAAAAAAATAGTTATACAAAACCTAAGAAACACACCTCGGAGGACGGGGATGACCAAGTGAGATGGCTTGAAATCGCACCTCAACCACAGTCTCGACATCGCGACACAAGCACCACTACATCTCATTCGCAGTCAGCATGCCTCAAGCGCAACCAGAACTCAAGAAGGTGAGTCGCGCGTCCGAGAAGAAGAGGATGCTCTTGACTGAGCATATCTCATATCTTTATAGTGCGCTCTCGGGAAGACTTTGTATACTGACCATGATCGCAGTACCTCGACAAGCGCGTTGAAGTCCAGCTCAATGGCTCGCGCAAAGTGATGGGCACCCTCAGAGGATACGATGTAATAAGTTTCGCGAAGAATCGGTCGGGCGCATATGCTGACGAAGTGGGGCAGGTCTTCCTTAACATAGTCCTGGACGAAGCGACCGAGAGCAAGCCCAATGGCGAGAAGGCACGACTGGGCATGTGCGTGATCCGTGGTAATTCAGTAGTCATGATGGAGGCACTGGACAGGATAGACTCGGACAACCGACACCACGGAGGAAGGTAGAAGGACATCGTATCGAACGCAGAAGTCAGGCCAGAGGCATTAGGCCAGAGGAGCGATACCCTTGGCGCAGGCACATACGAGACACACCGAAAGCGATTCTCGAGAACTGCTGAACCGAGCGCTGTCTGTGACAGCGAGGCGCGACGAAGAATGAGGTTACAGGCGTTTGCGGCGCCAGATAGGGCAGAATGATACCAAAAGTAAGGCTTCCTGATTGCCTCTTCACTATGTCGTCTTGTTCACATCTATCCGACATAGGCTGATACTTTTAATCCGGCTGCAAGGCAATATCGCAGACCCGCTACCCAAAAATATCATGCAGCCAGAAGGGAACTGCTCAGCAACTGCCGATGACAACACTCAGCAGCAGCATCAAAGCCGTGCAGCACGTGTATACACTCCGCCAAATCGGACTCCTCCCCTCTTCCCGTTATTATCATCATCAGCTCGCTAGTCGTAACACCGTTAACCACAACACCACCCCAAGCACCCAACTTTCCCCACCTCTTACTCTCCTGCCGCCATTCTTGTTCCTATCGCCATCGCCACTACCTCCCCTCGAATTGCACTGCGTGTTGATATCCTGATCTCTTGTATCGACATGATCCATCACGCACCTCCCAAAATCCTGAATGTTCGCTCCCGTCTTACAATACTGAAAACATCCATTGCTAACCATCACCGGACCTTCGCAGCAATCTTGCAGAGTCCGCAGAGGCTGGGATGAGGGTGGGTATGAGAATCCACAAAAGGCGGTGCTGCGGACGGAGTAAGCATGGCAAACAACAATCAGATCACGACGGAAAAGCACAGCTTACCTGTTGTTGTCGAAACCCCACGGAATTTGCGATTGTGTGTCGCCGTTGCTATTGCACGCAGCTGAGGAGCTGTAAGCGTAGCAGACTATGGGAAGCGAGTATGGTAATATTGAGAGATACATACAACTCCCAATGTCGTTTCCAGAAGGAATTGGACCGGCTGCGGAGGCTGTTGAGGTGGAATAAGGGACGTTCGCCATGGTCTCTGAGCGCCAGCTGTCGTCGATGGTGATGATGCTACTTTCTCAGTGTTCACGATCGTAATGCGAGCGAGTGATGGCACGTTCGCTGGTGCTGGCACCAGGGAGACGAGCTTTCTGGGAGGGAGCTGTTCGAGGACGAAGTCTCGCTACACAGTCCTGCTCATTCCTTCATTACGCATGCGATGCTACCGCACACGCAAAGAGTGCCGTAGCTGAAACAGGGATATGTCTGCAAATCTCTTTCATCTTTCTCGCCTCGACATCTCGAGTCATCAAGCATGAGCCTGCACCACCCTCGTGTCTGGATCACTCTCAGACCAAACGTGGGTCATAGAATCGTGGTCTGCACACAGATTGTAGTGCTTTTGAGTTCAGGCACAAAACGTTTCAAGGAACTTCTTTGACAGAACCTTTGTGGCGTTTCAGGTTCTCGATGCCGGATCCTTGCCAAGCAGGACCTGAGCTGCCAGGTTTTCTGACAAATAACGGTGCCTATTATGATGATGGGCTTCAGATTGCAGGTGGTCGTTGAGATCGCATCGAAGAGGAATCGACAAGGCTAGCGTGGTGCTGGATGCGGCCGAGCGTACTACGTCTTGAGGGCAGCACAACCAGAACAAGCATTAGAGAGTTGTAACTCAAGGGCTGACTCGCGATGGAGCAGTGTCTGAATTGAGCGATATAAGGAAGAGAACGATACGCCTTTTAGACGAATTACACACTAAGCCTCCCGAACACATGATCAACGATGAATCGACCATGACATCTGAACGCCTTGCTCTCAAAATCCAAGCCCACACAAGAACGCTGTCATCAAAGAGCACCGTCTATTCAGCCGGCGCAAAATCGCTTCGAAGAACTTGCCACGCAAGTACCGTTTCAGTCGGCAGTAAGAATCCCAGTCGTCGCCATCTCGCCTCGCATTACACATCTCTCGTTCAACAGACACCGTTAGTAAGATCATGGCTCTTTTTGAAAGGCCCGCCCTTTCCATCCGGGAGCGCGAGCTTCACCAAACCGTCCTCCAAGCTTCCATCATGTCCATTTGTCAGCGCCTCCAATCCAAAGGTATCTCTGATGGCCTCGCCAAACCTCTTAATCGCCTCATCAATCTTATCAAACGGCGCAGCAGCATACGTAGCCCGAAAGAACATCGTATCCCTCTTCGCCGCACGATCGGCACAGAACCAAGACCCCTTCATAAGAAGAGTCCCATGCGCAATGATGCTCTGGAAAATCTCCTCCTCCAGATCATCGAAAGTCTGGGTCTCATAATGTGGGTGCTTCTTATAGTCCAGTTGCAACCAGTGGAACATACCCGCCATCGGCGGCACCCAGGAGACAATGTCCTTGGGCAGGTACTTCTCACAAGCTTGCATCATGACGTTCCTGCGATTAGTATACTCCATGCGCATGTAAATCAGCCAATCAAGATATCCCGCGTGCGTCCACGCCTCGTCTAGGAGCTTGTACAGGATCAACTGGCTGAAACCGCTAGGGCCTTGCGAGCAGACATCAGCATGCGTGCGGTAGCGGTCGCAGAGTTGTTCTGATGCGGTGATCCAGCCGACGCGGGTTCCGGGCGCGATGACTTTGGAGAAGGAGTCGGAGCGCATGACGCGGCCGTCGACGTCGATGGAGAGGAATGAGGGGACTATGGAGTGGAGAAATTCTTCGTGGGAGGAGGGACCTGGGGCAGGGGAGCCGTCGGGGCCTTTGTATGGTTCCATCTGGAGGAAGTAGTAGGGCTCGTCCTCGAAGATGATGAGATCGTGTTTCTGGGAGACGGCGTACATTTCGCGCCTGCGCTGGATGTCCTGGGTTGAGCCGGTTGGGTTTTGACCGGTCGGTACTGTGTACAGTAGAAATGGTTTTGGTCCCTTGTGCAGATCCCAATTGGTCAGTACGTTGTCTAGATCTGTAGCGAGCATGCCATGGGAGTCCATCTTCACGGCTGCAAATCTGACGCCCATCGGAGCAGCTGTCTCAACGGCAGCCGGGAACGTGTATTGCTCACTCAATACCCAGTCTCCTGGCTTGCAGAACATGCGCAAAGCAAAGTCCCAGGCGCAGGTCGACCCGACGGTCATGGTGCAGCTCCAGTCGCGATATGGAGGGTTGTGACACATCTCAGTATGCTCAACAATCCATCTCAAAAACTGTGCGGCACCATGGCCTAGGCCATACTGCGCAGCCGTGGCGATATCGAAGGCTGACTTGCCCTCAGCCATATCATGCATTCCTGCACGGATGACATCGCTGCCTTCTTTGCCTTGGGCACAATGCCCGAGTCTTGGGATTCTCACATCGATTTCGGAGAATGGGAAGTAGTCGCTCGATGGCAGCCCGCCACCGAGAGAGATGATACCAGGAGTCTTGAGGTACCTCGCAGCAATCTTCAGGGAACTGCCTCCACGGCTTTGTGTCTCCTGACTCAGACGATCTAGGATCTGTCAGCCTTATGCTCGTACCACGACATACGATCAGATAGCCGACGTTGGTGGACAAGGCTATACTCACGATCCCACCGCTTAGCCAATGCCTTGTGGCTGTGACTTGTGCGGCCTTTGAACTGCTCGAGGTCTGCCGCTGCTGCAACTCCGGCGACAAGTTTCCCCGACGCCGCTCTTCGCTTCGCGACTTTCTCGACCGTCAAGCGATCTGAAAAGGTGCTGAAAGTCGCAGAGTCGATTTCAGGAACGATGTCGAGATCGATCGTTGCTGCGGGAGGCGCCATCGTCGCGAACCGTCTGGACGGTGTTCTGATGGAGAGACTCGTGGGGGTGGATGGCGGAGCAGTTACAAAGAATTTGGGGGACAGGCGGGATGTTGCTGCTGTAGAGGCAGTCTCCAGGTGGTGAGGAGCCAATCACCTTGATGGCTTTGGGCGAGAGGGGGCGTATCCCGCGCTGGGATCCACGCCGTGTGTTGAAAGAGGCAATGGAGTCGTGGGATAGATTGTTCTTAAGCGGATCAGATAACGGAAAGGGAACATGAACCTTGTGGCAGGGTGTCTTTCGATTTTTTGTTGTCGTTCTTCTTCTCTTCCACATCAGACAACATCAAGGTGCGGTGAAAGTCGTACGTTTCGCGAGCGGCGTTGCGACGATACGGCATCAGCAAGCGTACCCAAACAGCGGCTTCTTACGAGAAGACAATGGAATTAGCTTTGGCCGCTGCCAGCTTATCGGCCTACCAGAGGACAGCGTGAAAGCACACGACCAAGGATGCCACACCGCGGATGGCCCAGCCGCCTGTCAATCACGAAACTCTGCCCAGAGCCTGCATAGTTGAGGTTCTACCGACTTTTGTATCTGTATTGGAGCTCTCCTCGAGCTGCAACCCCTTCAGGACCGGCGCACTGCGAAGCAAGGACGAGCGGCAGCATCCTGTCGTGGCCAGCTTTAGATGGCCGAGCCTTGTTGCGAGCTGCAGGCATGAGATGTCGTTGAGACGTGTGTTGTTGTCGACATGTGAAAGTTGCCCTATTTCTTGCAGCTGTGGCAGCACATGAAGAGATCTGCCGTGCATATGCGCTGTGCCACCATCAACTGCCGACCGGATGGGGCGCAAACCTGCGTGGTGCCATCATCTCCTGCGATCCGCGAGCAGGAAATTACACCCTCCCACGGGCCATCCGGACGAAGGCGGAACCTTGCCGTAATGTAATGTATATATCGTTCGCATGCAGCGATCAGCTTGCCGCAGGATTTAGGAAGTGTCCTTTGCGGTTGCGCTGCATACGGCAGGAGCAAGACTCCTCGCCTCGGTCGTCAAACCCGTCGAAGCGGTGGGTCTCACGGTGACAACGTGCTTGCGGTGGCACTGCACGACATCGATGCGGTGAGAGCAAGCCTCCTCAGACTCCTTGCGCCATGGCGATAGAATGAGGCTCCAAAGAAGGTCCGGGTTACCAGCAGCACGTTCCACCAACGACTGCTGGTTTGCCGAGCTCGCGAGACATCGTCGATGCCTTCGCTGACACCACGTGGCTATTCTGCCAGGTGAGACTGTCGCCAGGTGTTCCTCCGGCTGTGCATGCGGCTCCGCATAGATCTCGATCGTCAAGAAACCCGCCAAGAGGACGCATGCTTTTGTCTACTTTGTCGCGAAGCTGCTGTGCGTCTTTATGTCCGAGTCGGTGAAATGGGAGGCCGCAGCCCATATGCGACGGTCTTGTGTCTTGACGTAAAGAGTGTGTACTGGGAAGATGACATTGACCGTTGGACAGTGCCTGACGAATCCTGCCAATTGCGATCTCTACGAGACAGGCGCGACTCTGCCGACCCATCCCTCACACCTCAGGCCGTTAGAAAACGATACAAGGTAGGCGAAATAGACCGATTATATTAATCAAGAAACACATTCGCATTGCAACGATTATTGCTACTCCAGCATCAAAAGACGCCAGCAGGGCATCATTGAGGCGAGACAACATCTATGTGGGGTGTCTTCCAACAGCGATAACCAAGCCATGCCTTCAAGCTGCGGCTTGCGCTGTGACGATCGAATACTACATGTATTCAATCCTTCAAACCTTGGCTTTCACCTCGTCAGAGAAGCGCAATCCGAGCTGCACAGACTGCTTTCTGAGACTGTCTAGCCAGCCCAGGTCGTTCCTCCCAAGCAAGCAGATGTCCACCATGGTGACCTCCTTAGCCGCAGCTTCCTCCTTGAAGCGAACGTAGGCAGGAGTGTCGGCCTGACCTGGTGCGCGTGTCGAGACGCTGCAGCTACCGCCCAGGAACCAACGGACTTCTTGCGCTCGGGTCATGGCCACATTCATTCGCCGATCGTCGTCGACAAATCCGATGTCCTGATAACGACTCTTCGACGAATACTCCTGAATAGAGCAGTCGATGATGGTAATTGGCGCTTCGGCGCCTTGGCTAGGCTCAATGGTGAGGATTCTAGGCATCTGCGCGTGCGGAATGTTGTACTTGCGCTGCAAGTGCGCGACGGCCTCGTTCCAGATCCCCTTCTGTGTTAATGTGTCAGTCAAGCTCATAAAACGTACTTCCGTGTAACTTATGGCGCCCCTGTATGCGACAATGATCATGACCTGATCCTCCATCTTCTCGCCGTAATATGCTAGCAACTTCCAGTAGATGCGGTCGAAGAATACGTGCACGTGTTCTTGGACGAATGCACTTCTCTTCGAATTGTCACGCTTCCCATGGAGCTCGAGGTAATGCGTACGAACGCACTTGTCCTGCTCTGCCTCGTTAGTCGCAGCTCCAAATGAGGTACAGCCGGCTCCAGTGAGGATGCTTCTCAGGCAAGCAAACAAGCCGGGTTGCCTGTCAGCTAGAGAGCTCTTCGTACCACCCTCGCACTCGACTCGCACGCTTCTCTCACCACCACCACCACATACACGCCAGCACGACCACCACAGTACCATGGACTCCGCAAGCGTTCAGCAGCCGACGCCCTCAGCAGCCGACGCCCTCAGCTCGCTGGCGTGGCGGGGGCGTCGCGGATGAGGGTCTCCTGGCGGCGGTCGTCTTCGCTGGCGGAGTCCATGGTGCTGTGGTGGTCGTGCTGGCGTGTATGTGGTGGTGGTGGTGAGAGAAGCGTGCGAGTCGAGTGCGAGTTGCCGGCGAGTGTCTGCCGCTATCGCGCATACCGTTGCCTAAAGGTTTTTCAGCACATGTCACTTGGTTATTCCGAGGCCGCTCACTTACCATCGGAGTTTCTGGACGGCCATACGGAGATATGGTGGCTCATCCTATGCTGTTCAACAAGTTCCACACATGGGAAGCCTTCTCTCTTGAGCCGGGAAAGCAACGGGATGTTGAGGCGCTGACTGAAAGGGTTAAACTGGACGCGTCCCTTGGCGCATGTGTTGGTGGGTTCCAGCTGTCGCTCATTACCGAGCATGATCATGCCGGTGATCTTGGTACGCCATTCTGGGTGCAACAGCACAAAGAGGCTGTCGATCTCCCTATCCTTGCAAGCCTCGTCCAGAATGACAATCATGCTCTTGCATTCCACGCCGTGCTTGTTCAATGCGAAGTTGTTGACGATAGCTTCGCAGCGCATATTGCCAGTTGTGGTGACGACCAGTCGTTGCTTGCTCATGAAGTGAGCTTTGCAGGCTTCGTAGCTCTGCTGGTATTTCTGGACAGCTGCCTTGTTGGACCAATTGAAGGTCCCAGCTTGTGCATCATCAATACAATTTCGCAGTACCTGCCAAACGTCGACAGGCTCGTCCCTGCCAAGTTGCTCAATCAAGGACTCTTTGCCTTCCCGTGCAGCGGCCAAGACTGGTTGAGCGAGACCGAAGTCCTTGATTTGGCTGTACTTGTCGCTGTTCGACTGGAGCTCCGAACGTACCATCTCCAGGTCGAAAACATCGCCGAACCCGTTGTCGACAGAAGGTGAAGGCTGAGGGACGCCGGAGGCAGGAACATCTAGTGTCGCATCGGCTGAATCGCCGTTGACGTTCTGTGTAGAGAGGCGAGATGTTGCGTTGTGCGCTTTTGCGTCTTTCTCGGGACTGAAATCCGCTGATGGAGGAAACACCCGAGTCGCCAGCACTTGCTTGCCGCACACTGTTGTACCTCTTGGGAAGAGTTGCACCAGCTTCCTCATGAAATCGGCACAGTCGCTGTTGGCGGGCGCCAGCACTAAGACGTGGAGGTCCATGAGGAACAAGAACACGCAGACAGCTTGTATGACCAGGGTCTTTCCTGTGCCAGCCGGTCCGGTGATAAGAACGATGCGTCCAACAGCCTGCCGAAGGCTGTGAAGGGCCTGCAGTTGCTCTGCGTTCCAGGTGCGCTAATTAAGCACCCACTCGAGAGTTTGTTCAACGCTCACAGAGATGGTTGGTTTAGCAGCCTCTGATGTGGCCGAGGTACCAACTTGCTGTGCGGTGTTGTGCTCCGTCGCGATGACGGTGCCGAGTCGTGATGTGGCGAGGTCTACCTTTGCCAGCTGATCGTGGCGCTGGTTCAAGACGACTGCGTGCCAGCCGTGAGCCTGTTCGAAATTCATAGCGGTCATGAGCTGGTTGCGCAGGGTACCTGGCGGTATAGCGGCCGTGAATTTGACTTGCGCGGCAAACCTCGAGTCGACCTCGTTGCGCCCGAGGCAGGCTTCGCGCAGGCGCTCATTGTCCTCGTTGTTGAGCTTGTTGTTCACCAGGAAGAGGGCGTCGTAGCCAATTGGCAGCCGCAAGGGAACGCCCGTCCGCGAGGCAGAAGCGGTAAGAGGCTCACCTACTCGAGAGTCAGCATGGCCAAATAGGATTGAAGTGGAGGGCACTTACCATTGATGGGGTCGTCCCAGGACATGTTAACACGAAGGCGCTCAGGCAAGTCAAATTTCACCACACCAAGTGGGCCACCCAATGGTCGAGTAGGAGCGAAACGCACAGCCATGACCATGGCACCACCCACGCGGTACAGTGTACCATTGTGCGCTACAGAAGCCCATTCCTCGTGTGCGACCACTTGTTCCAGGTGGGCGATGCGTGCCGACTCATATAGCTCGACGATGACTTCCTCAATGGTTGAATATGTATCGTGACACTCGTATGGTACCATTGTAAGAGGGTTGGGACCGCAGAGGAGCTCCGACAGGTCTCTCTCAGGCTTTGGAGGGAGGAGTTGACTCCACTCGCCGGATGTGAGCGAGCTCAACTTGTAGATACTGTCCTGCGAGACGCATGGGAGTAGCATCTGGAATGGGGAAACGTGGCTGAGTAGCTTCTCGAACTTCAAACCAACTTTCTTCGATCTGGTGTCGTCATCGAGGAGACCGCAGAGCTGCTGGAGGATGGAAGATTGACGCAGTCCTGGCTGGTTGAAGCCTTCAATGGAGACGCCGCCAGCGGTGAAGACAGCCTCATCTTCAGGATTGCCAAACCCTCCAAAGTTGCGCCGAACAACGAAGTCGTGGATGCCGTGAACATCTCTGGCGAGGTCGTTGAAGTGGACCTGGACGATCACTTCGGGTCGGTCTTGTATGTTTGGGAAGACAATCTCCACGTACACGGTCGGTGCAGTCAACTGCGTCCGGAAGTCAGCTTGCTTACATGTCATCCTGTCTAGCTTCAACACTTACCAGACGGTTGAAGGATGCATATGTCAGACAGTAGTCGAGATCAGCACCGCGCTGCGAGCGAGGTGGAAACTCGCACCCGTCGATGACCAGCCTACAAAGCTGAAATGGGCGTGCTACCGATGTCAGGCATTGGAGCTCGCGGCCGCGGCCAGTCCATGGGTTGTGTTGGTGGAGCGAAACGAGTTTGGTGCGCGGTGTAACTTGGAAGCCAGTCACGGCATCAGCAAGATCGTGGTGGAACGCGAGCATCTGGTCGAGTGTGCGTGCCATGATGTCCTGTGATGCTGTGCGAGGTGTTTGTTGCAGAAGTGCGAGTCGAAGAGAATTGGATTGACACAGTTCGTGGTGGCATGCCTCCTGCGGATAGCAGCCGTAATGCTGGGCGTGGCCGTGATCCTGGTCGCATGGTGGGGCTTAGCACATGAAGTGAAAGAGCGAGGCGTACTTGCACCACTTTCCAGATCACCGGACCTACGCTTGAGGGACTAAGACTGAAATACATCTCTTTGACACTACCCTCGCTGCCGGCCGATTGCAGCTTAAGGCGTCGAAGTGTTGTGCTGAGAAAAGCACCCGGCCAGTCGCTGAGCT
Source organism: Dothistroma pini CBS 116487 (assembly GCA_002116355.1). Classification (NCBI taxonomy): domain Eukaryota; kingdom Fungi; phylum Ascomycota; class Dothideomycetes; order Mycosphaerellales; family Mycosphaerellaceae; genus Dothistroma; species Dothistroma pini. The sequence continues at coordinate 25,014 of MWSO01000576.1, read as the reverse complement.
GCGTGACTCCCCAATAGCAATCAGACATGCGCGGCACATCCTGCCACCATCATGACGACGGGCAGATTTTAGCCACAACGTACAGTCTTCGAATGTCAGTCGCCTGGAAATGGGGTCGCGGCTGGAGATACGGTATATTGTGAGTTCAGAGTCATCGACCCTGCCTTGCAACGTAACGCTGCTGCACCGACGTTGAAGGCACGTGGCCACTTCATCGCATTACAAACTGGTGTACACCAGGCCATCGGCCCTGCTCTGGTGATACCAATTCGTACATAGCAGCAGTTGTCGCCCAGTGCCATTTTACATCGTCGCTTGCTCGCCAGCTCTGACCAGCGTTCTTACTGTCCAGCACCGATCCAACTTTGACGAACCCGTTCAGTGCTTTCTGATTTTCCTTTTCCATTCTGCCCTACATGATGCGACATACTGATTATCGCAATAGCTCTTTCTGCGTCTGACCATCTCTTCTCTTTCTGTCGTCCCACGCCAAACACTTCACTGTCCATTTCGACAGCGACAGCTTAGCGAAGCACAGTGTATCTTGATCCCGCTTCACCCATTTTACACAACATCATGTCGGGCGAAATTCCAACGTCGAACCGTGGTGAAAGGAGCAGAAGGAGCAGGTGAGGTCCAGCCACCGCGTCGGCGCTACCCAGTCCTTGGCACGAACTGCGGGAACATGTGAAGTGCGGTACGTCATATTGGGCCGCGACCTCTCCACTAGATTACGGAACTCATATGTTTCAAGAGCCCAAGGCTGTCTCTCACTTGTGTTTTGCGATTGCTCGAGCCCAAAGACGACATCGATAGTGTGAGGCCGGACCTCACCGAGGGCAAGCAGGAGACCCGATCGGGCAGCCACCGTGCGACTGAACGAAGCAGAAGGCTACGTACCAGGCACATCCTTGCGCTGCCAGCCTCACTGCCCCCGAGAACGCTGTGGAAGAGCAGCGACCGACCTCGCCGACGTGACTGTTCCTCTGCCGTGTATATGCAGGCCTGATCCTCCTTCCGAACGTCCCCACCACATACAACAGCTACCACAACCCGACGAGTCAGCATTGCGGCGGGGTGACACACCCGTAGCAGACAAAGGAAACAGCAGCCATGTCGCGGTACAGGTCCTCAGGCGACGACCTGGCGTACGGCGAAATTCCTCAGCGATGGGATCGCGAACGCTTCGAGCGCTTTAGTCGTGGTCCTCCACCGAACAGAGGATACGAGGAGGATATTCGTTTCACTGAGCGTGATCGCCCGGGTCGCCGGGAGATTGATATTGCCATAGCAGAACGTGAGCCAAGTCGTGGACCACGACCCTGGGAGCGTGACCGCTACTACGAAGAAGACCGAGCACGCTCGAGGCCACGACGACGAACGGACCGGGAATTGTTTGGCGACATGGATCCGCGTGAAGTGGCCGAGATGGCTTTGACGCCCTATCGACCAAGAGACGATTTCGAGCAAGGCCGACCACCTCCACGACCTGGACTCTTGCGACGTCAAAGTAGTTTGGACACGTTCGACAGGAAGCCTGCCCGCTACGAGAGGGAAGAGTATCGCATTCCACCGTACCAAGCAGTACCCCTACCAATCCGTCGCTCACGGGACTTTTGGGAGGAAGAGCGGTACAGAGACGAGCCAGAGGACTACCGTGAGGTCGAAATCCACCGCGAACGTTCTATTCACCGCAGACGACCTCCAAAGAGCGAGCGCTCGGTCAAAGAAGAGAAGAAGGAGACCCACTACCACCATTCTCACCACTCGGACGAGACCAGCTCAAGCAGCAGTTCCAGTTACACAGAAATTGACGACGTCAAAAGTGTCAAGAGCAAAGCACCGAGCAAAGCGCCCAGCAAGGCTCCATCCAAGGCCCCGAGCAGAGCACCGACAAAAGCATCGAGCAGACGAAGTCGAGCTCCTAGCGCGTATGAAAGCATACATGAGACAGAGATTGAGGAGGACATCATCGAGGCTCCACCGCCGCCGCAAAGTATACATGAGACCAGCATACACGAGACTGCTTTCGAAGAGAGTGTACGCGAGGAGCGTAGGTTCAAGAAGGGCAAGACACGAATGCCGAAGAGGCTTGTAAGACGGGAGGCAATCATGGATCTTGGCTATCCATTCGACGAAGAGGAGGACTTCTTTGTTCTGCGAATCGCACTGGAGAAGGAACAGATCGATGAAGTGATCCACATCTCTGAGACCTACAAGGATGGCGGTGAGTGGGCATCTTGTCGAGCTACAAATCAGCAGTCAACTAATCCGTTAGATGCAGAGAAGAAGAAGGTCTACCACTTTGAGGAGAAGATTGAAGAGACGGCGGGTGTACCACCACCTCCGGTTGGCGAGCACGAGCAAGTCGAGCGGACCGAGTGGATTAACCCACCCAGCATTGCCTACGCTCGATCTCATCGCGCCAAGTCCGTTCGAGAGTCGTCGCCCGCCATGACTAGCATCAGTAGACGATCTCCGCCTCGATCCAAGTCACGCGGTCCCACTGTATATGAAGAACGCAAGACCGTTATCGAAGAGACACGCTCACCACCTCCACCTCCACCACCTGGCCCACCAGAACTCTACGAGGAACGAAAGACTGTCATAGAAGAACGCGCACCAAGCCACAATCACGGCACTCTAGTCCTCGCCGAACACAATCACCGCAGCGATCGTGACATCAATGGCGAGATTCGAGCTCTAGAAGCCGAACGCCGCGCTCTACGCCTTGAGCGAGAAGCAGAGGAACGACGCGATATGGCCCTACGGCTGAGAGCACATCCGGAGGAAGAGTATCAGCTCGTGGAGTACCGAGATCGCAGCAGACCACGAGAAGAGATGGTCGTCTACGAGCGCGAGCGTAGTCCGCCACGCAACGTAATCCGGGTTGAGAAAGATCGGAAAGGTAGGATGGCTCTGGTTCGGTCTGCACATTAAGTGGCTCTGGGTGGGGTGCGTGTTTCTGCTCAACTCTTGCATGCATGCCCAACCACAACCCTCTTCTCCCATCGATCGCTCGCTCGATGAAGGACATTGGCTGACGATGTTGTGTCCTGCAGAGAAGCGAAAGGCGAAGATCGTTGCGGCGGCTATGGCGACTTTGACATAGAAGCACTTGCGAGGGATGAGCGTTTGAAAGAGGTGGAAGCTTTTATTGTCAAGGCGGGGCAGGGCGGGCATGTTGATTTGGCGCGCTACGAGGCATGAGCGAATGCGAGGTGTTCAGAGCAGAGGGACAGCGAATGTTATCAGGGACACGGCAGCATACTTGACGAATGCACGCAGATACGAAAATCATTGAAAGTCTCAATTAGGTCCTTCTCACGATCTCCTGGTGCGCTTCACACGTCTTCACATTCTCCCCTCACTGATTCTTCTTCGCTGGTGCCATCGAATTCAACACCGGCTGTGCAATTTCAAGATCTGGCGTCACTGGTTTCCGCCAGCCGCCCCGCGTAAGACTCTCGAAATCAACAACGCCGTCTCGAATGGAGTCGCCATAATCGATCCCAGGCTGGAAGACGATCGGCTCGGCGGCTGAATAAGGCCGTGCTAAAAGGTCGAAGACAGGTCCGATCTTGACATCGACTGCTGCTGAAAAGGGGCTGCTGTACTTCAAAACGACTGCGGCATCGAATTGGAGCGGGAGGCCGTCTTGCTGGCGTGGATCCTCTCTATAAACTATGTCAGTACGAAGGCCGCGGCGTAGTGGCAATGCAGTGTACCTACCGAAGCCAAAAACGAGCCATGTTCGGCTCTTGATGGTCGTGATCGGTGAGACTCACGCCTTCGACACTTGCGACGAAATGTCGTCCATATGTCCCGCTGATCCCTGCTGAGACGGCGGGACCGGGTGTGAACACGAGTGGTCCTACGGCAGCGTTGGCGGAGAGAGTTGCTGTGTACTATCTGCATCACACACCCCCATCGTCAGGCTGCTGTCGTAGATTGTACAGTACAATACCCCGAGATCTCACCAATTCCTCTTCTCCTCCGTCCCCTCGCTTGCAAGATGCTTCGGCCCAATATCCACCACAACAGGCTCCATTTCCGGCGTCTTCACACTTCCATCCGCAAGGGCAGCTGCGAAGGATATTTTGATATCCGCCTTCTGGAATCGCCAATGCGGATTGGAGCCTAGGAACTGGAATCGAAACCCAATAAGCACTGCCGGGGAGCTATGGAAGTAGCCATATTGTGTGCGAGTCAGGTTGGTGATGAGACTGAGCTCTCCCATGTCACGGCCAGCGACTGTGACGCGGGAGTGAGATTGAGTTACGTGGTGATCTTCGACTTTGCCACCATGGCGGAGGACCCGCTCGTTGATGATATCGATGGGACGGAACGTGGTGTGGCGTTCGTAGGGGAACTGCATAGGAGGTGGTAGGATGTGTCTGTTGGCATATGTATCGCGAAAGATTGGAGCTGACGATCTTGGGAAGTCTTTCCAAGAGTGGCGCATGCATCATCACCTCCTTCCTGGATATATGAGCCATGAATTAACTTTTCTTGGCACTTGGAAGGGAGGTAGTCGCAGCTGCGTTGGTCAGATCCGCGCCGAGGGTTAAGGACGAAAGAGATTAGGGTCAATGCGCTAGAGCTTGACTGTCTCTCACTTGTTACGATAGCAAGATCGTGGCTTAGCAATTGCTTAAGAAGTGGAAGCAGACAGCGCGTTGCTTCGAGAGCACTGACAGAGACGGAGGTGCTTCGAGCACTTGAGAACTGCTAAATTCGATCCTGCCATCCGAGATTACGGCAGCTACTTCCTTGTTATAGCCCTCATTCCTTCTCTTCACACCTGTTTCTACCACGTCGTTGGTCCAAACTTCTCCCCTGGCGTCACAGTCTTGCGGATCGCAGTGCCCAGTGAGTCCATCGTCTCAAACACCATCGTAACTGCGGTACAGTCGCTCCAGGTAACGTGATGGCTAAGAAGATAACGATAGTGGAGATCAACAGCCCACAATCCAGCGCCGCAGCTGTAAGATAATTGTAGTGCGACCACCATCCATAGAGCCGCTTTCTGATCCAGTAGTTGAAGGTCAAGCCGACAATAGCCCAAGACGAGAACGAAAGTGGTGCAGCAGGTGGAAGCCATGACATGGCGCCCAACATCACTGGTGCATGTACTAGGAAATTTGAGAGTCAGTGTATATTCTGCGCAGGAAGGGCAGAGCCATACTGTGGTAGCCAAGCTGGGAACGACTATATGTACCTTTGAGGATTACTCACACCAACGTAGCTTCTTCGATGGAAAATCTCGAAGCAGGACGTAAAATGCTACTGGCAGTAAAGCACCGACGAACCAGAAGTAGTTGAAGGAGGAATAGATCGATCCAGGACCGAACATTCTGCGTGGACCGATGAGACCCCAGACAATGCTCGATCTGAAGAACGTCCGTCCATTGGGACATGTGCGATGCCAATGAGCTGCGAGCTCAGCGTAAACAGCAATTGGAAGCCCCAGCCGAGGCGTAAATTGTAGAGCGGCTTAGCATCAAGAGCCAGCAATGCATCGGTGCTGTAGGCATAGCCGTACGTGACCGTCACCAGGTTAGTAAATGCTTCACAAGTAAATCCAATGCTTTCTGACCTACCGTTGGCCATCAGTGTCACGACTGAATGCTCCTTGATGGTGAAACTATCTCGCAATCAGCCTTTTAAGCGTTCACAGCCCAAGTACTACACATGGCGACGTACGGTCAGTCATTCGACGACCATAAGATACCGAGGGCTCTGAATGTTTTTGATGGCATGAGGCGCGCCCACAAGCATCCAATAGGGTAAACCAGCAACATGATCACAACTGTTGGGATAGTGATTGCCGGACTTCGCATGCTCAGGAACATATTAATCGCTGCAGCGACTGTGACGAACAAGAATCCTGTCGGAACAAGCATGTTACTATCGCCGTGTCTCATGCTCTGTGTAAGATCTACCCAGAATCCATGCTCGAAGTGTATTGGCGACCTCTTTGCCATCAGTATTGCGCACGGCAGCTCTGACAGATTCGTATGGGGGAGCCTCTAAGAAAGTCTTCTCGACCTCGATGGCCTTCTCTATGCTGTCGTCGCGAGCGGCATCCTGAAGAGCTTCGACAACGTCTTCAGGAAGATTGTGGTCGAAGTGGTGTGTCTTCTCAATCGCCCGTGCCTCTGAGATGACTTGCTTCTGGACCGCTACATCGTTTTCGCTGGGAACGACTTCGCCCTCGATTACTTCCAGGGTTCCAAGCTCACTCGCGTCGCCCACTTTCACCACGAATGGCACCCTCATGGCAACTCTACGTGATCAGCGAGGCTACGCCATGAAATATCATAGGTATCAGTACAGCTCCGGTGCTAGATTGAAGAAGCCGGAGACGATGCACAAGTGAACCCCAAGCGGCAAGGTTGTACCGTGAGGAGCATGAGGTAGCATCAAGTAGTACATAGACGTATCTCGTGCACCGCGCCTAGAGAAGCCCATAGATGCGATCTGCTCATCATTGGCAGCCTCCCATCAAGTAGTCTTCGGGGAAGTGGTGGAGAGGAAGCGCCAAGCGGGCGAAGCGAATGCTGATAGCAGAGCTCAAACGGAACAGCACCAGATGTTGCAGGATGCATATTTAGCAATCCGTACGAGTCCATTGTCCCAACCAAGGACACGGCTCCGTCGATAGGCCAAGCAGACACAGGCGATGCATTGATGGCTGTCGAGGTGTGAGTAGATGTCTTCGATTGGCCAGGAGCCGCTGCGGCCATTCGCGTGCACGCGAAGTCGATGTGCATTATCGTTTGTTCCTTGGCCATCATAGCCGCACTTTGCCTGCGCCTGACCACGGACCTGCTCATATCACTCTTGATGAGTCTTGTACGACAGGGTCACGCAACACGGCTCGCTCGTAGCGAGAATTGCGCCATCACGGTTATTCTCCCGTCATGCTTCAGGCCATCTGTTATATGAGAGCCTCGCCTTCCACCATGTCTCGGCATGTCCTACCTTGGTAGAGAATACCCTCTCCTCTACTCCAGCACGCTGTCTTGCGTACGTACCCCAGGCTGTTTCGCACGCATGTCGATCGCCTCGTCAACGATGTCCGACATGCCTCAGACCGCGCCTATTTGGATCTTGACGCTACAGCCTTGCATGTTTCGCACATTGTGACGTACAGCGGGCCGATGTAGGCGCGACACTCTGCTCTTTCCCAGTACATGTACTGACCGTCCACAGGCAATGCGAGGGAAGCGTGCGGTCGGCATCTGCGCTCGGTGACCACCGTATCCACCGTCGAACTTGGTACACCGGCGGGCGATCGTCTTCGAGGCGATGCGGCGCCGGGGTCCTGTCAGGATATCCCCGGCATCGTCTCCGGGGCTTGCATCTCACCAGGTCATTGCCGAAAGGCCGGGGCTACATGATGACTTGTACGTCTACCGACCTTTGTGCCAAGCAAGGGTGGTGGTGGTGCCCAGAACGGCATATTACATGCCACAGGCGATGATGGACGCATCGCATGCTCATGTTGGTGAATTTCTGGATCCGGCTTCGAGGTCACATCATGTCGCACATGGAGTCGCGATCTGATTGGTCGCTGCGTCCTTATCTCCAGGTCCCTGTACTGCGTCCCTCGGTCTTCTTCCACCTCAAGACGGAACCTTACAGCGCGTTTCTCTTATGTACAGAATTGCGCTTTTTACGTACACATCTCAGCGAAGCGCAACGCTTGTGCCCTCGCCTCGTCTGCAATCACGCGCCCGACTGCCGGTCTCGTCTGGTCGCTGACTTGGCGCTGAGTGCTGCTGCAAGGGTGCGTATATGACACGACACGACACGACACCACACGACAACCTCGCGTGCAGTGCCCTTCGACGTTCGTTTTCGGTGAGGTATATATATTGCAACCAACAAAAGTCCATCCCCGACAGACTCGCCGGCGCCTTCATGAAGATCCCTCGAAGCAGAGCGTAACCGGCACGTCGTCTCAATGACCCCAAAGACTCTCGACCACCTCATCTTCATCGCCGCCCTCTGCGGCGCCTCCGACCACGCTTAGTGTTGGCATTTGACGCGCTGCTGCACGTTAAGCTGGTGGTTGTCCTGCTTATTTGCTGATAAGCTCATCTGTTACTCCTGCCACCTGCCTCCGTAGGCCTGATAACACAGGGTGTTGCACTAGGCCTCGCCGCTGCATAACCTAAGCCTGTCACCCGTCAGATCGGCCAGATACAACCATCTGAGCCACGCATTTCCGCATCCGGAAGGCCTGCAGTGCGCGCTTGCCTATCTACACACGCACTTATCAGCATCGACGTCAATCACAGCCCTTTTCAGGCTGCACATATGGCGGCAGCTGCGGTCGTTCCTCCATTGGCCGCACGGCCCATAGCCGTCTGGCCGCCTCCTAAGCATCATCATCATCATCATCATATGGACGGCAAGGAGAACCGTCCTTCTTCGCAACACATCCAACGCACTACACCTCCAGCCCGCGCCCGGAGAGAACGACCCTGCGACGGCTGCCGAAGACGGAAAAGCAAATGTGTTCTCCAGGAGAACCGTCGTTGCGTTTTATGCGAGTTCCACAGGCAAGACTGCACCTTTGTGGAGAACGCACAGCCCAGGAAGCGCAAGATAGAGGATGCTTCCAAACCTGATACACCTTCAAAGAAGAGCCCTGCAGCCCTTCAACGCTCCACTCTCACCACCACTGCTGCATCCCGACCCGCGACTGCGCCTGCTCCGCTGCCTGTGCCAGCCCAGCCCTCGATGAGGAAACCGTTCGCAGTGGATGAGACGTTGAGCCTCCAGCGCCATCGTCATTGCAAGTACCTCGGCCAGACCACAGCATTGGACGCCTCGCTCATCGGACTGGGGACGTTCAATGAGAAGAACGAGACAGAGTCACAGGTTGGGACTTTGCGGCAGGTCACCAGCACAGAGTACTTCAGCACTCATGCCGATGCCGATGTACAACCACCGGATGACGAGGCGCGAGCTCTAGCACGCATTGAAGGTGTCGTCGGCTCCCATGGTCCTGCTTTAATTGACATATACTTCCGCAACGTGCATCCAAGCTATCCCATCATCCAGAAGCAAGCTTTCCTCGATCGACATCGTCATGGGGATAGACAATTCAACCCACCTCTCATTGCAGCCATGTACCTGTTGGCACTGGCATGGTGGGACCACGATCCGGCAGTCCGATCCCACTCCAAGCCTGACGCCACCAAACTTGAGGATATTGCTATCACGAGCCTAACGATAGCGATGCAAAGACCGAAGATGTCAGCGGTCCAGGCCGGCTTACTACTGCTGCAGCGTGCCAAGTCCAGCACGTGGACACTGACCGTCCAACTCGTGGCACTAGGTCAAGACATCGGCCTGCATCTCGATTGCTCGGACTGGTCCATCTCACGGTGGGAGCGACTACTCCGCAAGCGACTGGCATGGGCGCTGTACATGCAAGACAAATGGAGCGCCGTCATGTACGGCCGACCATCCCACATCAACTCAGCAGACTGGAATGTCCCTCTTCCAACCCAAGAAGACTTTGATGAGACGATCCAGCCGCTTCCAACCCCAGACGAAGACGTCGATGAGCAGCAAGCCCGAGGTCGTATGGTCTTCATGCAGATGATCTCTCTGACCAGCATTATGGCCGAAGTCTGCGAAGCCTTCTACAGCGAGACCGCAAAGGCCGAGTATACGCGTGCTGGTCGATATGCAACCCAGCTCGTCCTCAACCGGGCCAAGCCAGTGCAGCTAAAGTTGAAGAACTGGCATGCCAGCCTCCCCGCCAACTGCAAGGTGGACAGCTTTACATCTGGACAGCTGTCATCGCAAGGATACCTCCACCTGGCGTACTTTGCCGCTGAGATCAGCATACACCGAAGGATCGTGCAGTCCCTGGACCCAGCGAGCTCGGATCCATACATGCTCTACATATGCCGCTCAGCAGCCAAGACGCGCCTCATCAGCGCGTTGGACTTTGTCAATCGCCTGAAGCCAGAACATCTTGATGCTTTCTGGTACTTTTGCTCAGCGTCCAACTTCGCTCTGATCGGAACATTCGGAGCGTTGTTGACGGCGACAAGCCCTGGCAGGGAAGAGGCGCACTTTTACGCCTGCCGACTGAATGAGTTCAAGTGGACGTTGACGGTAAGCAGCAAGACAGCTGTGTGGATACATGGTGCGCTGGAGAAGTTGGCCGCTACCAGTCAGATGCTGAGAGGCCTAGCAGAGAAGCCAAGTGTCCAGCCGACCAGCGAGTTGAACATAGCGAGTTACCATCCCTCTTCGGAGGGGGACGGGAGGGAGGTCGATGGGTGGAGTATGGAGCCTACAGTGGCATAGAACGGCACTTGCCGCCAACACGCATCGCAGCATATGATGACTATATGATATAGATGACGTGTATTGATGAGCAGACTACGACAGTACTACGGGACTGCAGCTTCTTCCGCCCCGGTAGGTCACATGTCAACCATGTCCCCCATCATATCGTCGCTACACTTTCTGCGATGCTCTCCACTGTTGCACGCGTCGCAGTGCTGATACCTTTGGCCGCACTTCGATTGCTGTAATCGACATGGACCAAACTTGACAGACTGATCGAGACGCTTTCAATCATGTTCTCAAACACCATTAAGCAAGCTCAACAGCTCGATCAAGACAATCTCCACCGCTGCACTCAACAACCTCCCTACAGAGATAGACGGGAGTCAAAAGACCAGCCTCAGCCTCGCCTCAGCCCGCCAAAGTTCGCCAAGCCATGAGACCGGACGACATGAAAGAATTAGACTCATCGGACTGATCGCAACGTCGACTGGCTCAGACGTCACATTACCAAAGAATCGTAAGCGAAAGGGCAAGACACCGTGCCAAAAAACGCAATTGAGAATGCCTTTCGAAGACATCCCGACCTCCAAAGAAGTCGGCGAGGTTGCAGAAAGCGCGCTGAACGACTCGAAGATGTTTGACGCGGGGAAAAGAGCTGCATGAGGCGCTTGCGGGTTGTTGCGCAGCAGGCTACGCTCAAAAAAAGGTGAAGACGAGGATGCGTGAATCTCATGCTGAAGATGATGACCTGTTCTGTGTGAAGTCTCGTTGGGGGGGGGGGCCCGTCTTTCGTTTGATGAATATCCGACATCCGGGAACCGGGTTTTTTTGGGTTTTTTTCCGGTTCCCCAAAATGCTTGAGAATGGAGAAATGGAGCTGTCAGGTCGAAAATGTGTCAGCGCAGCTCATAGGAGGGAGCGCGTGCATGTTAGAAGGGATCTGTGCTAAATGGGGAATACATCATATATCCTTGAGAGCGCTGTGTCGGAACTTCTACTCTCGCTCACTCCGCCATCATGCTCGCCGCCGACTTCTACACAACCAGATTCGCAACCACCTCCGCATTCGGGATATTCCTGGTCATTGCGAACATTAAATCGTTTCCCACGTCCACCCGTTCGAGTATTTCGTCGTAAAGTTCCATTGTCGTAGCAGTCGATCACATCGTTGCCAACTTCATCCAGCTTCGTTCAACACTTGATCCACAGTCTCGGCCATCTCCAGAACATTATCGTTGACAGGTCTCCGGAATGTCGTCGACAGCCCCTCTGATATCTGCGATGTACTCGTTGACAGTCTCTTTCAAGATATCAATCACCTCCCCGAGTGCTCGCGAGCTCCTGCCTCGTGTCGTCGGATTGCGTAGTAAGAGTTTGCTAGAGGTTGCTCAATCGTTGCTCAATGGAATTTCATCGAGCAGTCTGATTGGCCTGCATTTTCAAAAGCAATGCCAGAATATTGTCATCTTCGCGAGCAGGCCTGGGACCTCCGAGGCGGCATCCTCTTCATCGACTGGCGTTTCTGCGGGCCCCTTCCCTTTGTTCTGGCGTCTGGAAATGACGGAAGAGGGTGGGTTCGTAGCGAGTTCTTGAGCCCAAGCCACTATTCTGCTGTCCTGGCCCGGCGTTGGTTCCAGTTTGGTCGGTGTAGGCTCCTTCTTGGTTTTGAAAGATGGCTGGTCAGCGAGCCTCGTCACTGCAGCCTCCGCCGGTCCAGCTACGGTAGCACGAGCATTTCTTCTTCCATGCATGGCGACACATGCGTGTGGTGAATACGTCGGTAAGCCGATGTGGGAGGTGGTAGATGAGCAATGATGAGGGACGCGCTGCTCAGGGGCAAGCGTAAAGTGCCAAAGCACGGGCCACTGTAAGCTGAAGTGAAAGCTTAAAGCACGCCCCTCGGCCCTGCTCTCGGTCTTGACTCAAGGATGTACATATGTCCGGGTTTGCTGCTTGATAGAGCGCTGGTATCAGATCAGGTCTCTTGTCGATAAGTAGTCTACGTTCCAGGCGACAACATCTCAAAGGTGCTGCTTGTGCTGGATCTGCGGTTTCTGTCGCCCAACAATCAGTCGCAAACACTCGCGCCCATCATCTCGCCGGATTCCATTCGACGCAATGACCGCTTCAATGGCTAAGGATGACATTCTGCGCCGTGACCATAGGAATCATCTGCAGTACAGTCTCGGCCAAAGTCTTGTTCGTTTCGACAGTCACTTGGACGTCCTCAACAGTCTCCGTCAGATCCGACAGGCTGCCGTCAATAGTCTCCTGGATCTTGTCGACCGCCTTCTTTACATGAACGGCGTGAAGGATATGTTGATGAATTGTGCTCTTGACGGCAGCCTGTTCGATTGCGATCTTGCTCAGTCTCTGGTGAAGACTGCGCTGCGAATCAACTAGGGCAGCCATCCCGGCTTGTATGTTCGCCGAGCATTGAGCGTAAATCTCCGTTGTCGTGTACAGGCCTCGGGTTCTCAGAGACGGCATCTTCATGCTTCGTCGGAACTGGTGTAGTTTCTTTGCCTTTGCACTGCGGTCTGGGAGCTGTAGAGAATGAAGGACTTATGGCGATCTTTTGTGCCCATGCTTCGATCCTGGCAGCAGGACATGGAGCTGCTTGCTTGAAATGAGCTGTGAAAGAAGGCTTGTTGGCGACTTCCGTCAAAGCCGGCTCGACACTTGCAGTCGCTGCAGCCTGCGTGGTCTCCTTGCTTTTACCTGCCACGATGAAGTCCTGCGCGATGTGAAGAGAAAGGTCTACAGCGTGGATGACAAGCAGAGGTTGCCACTCAGAAGATCCGATGCGTCGTTCAGGTGGTGTAAGTTGATCGCAGTTCCTTTGCTTCTGAGCACAGGCCATTCCAATCTGTCAGCCCCGTACCCTCCTATGGCGAGCGAGTAACGGGCAGAATCCTCGGCGTGAAGCGAGCGATAAGATGATCAGTCGTCAGGGTCAGACTACAAGATGTCGATGCCAAAGAGATGGCGGTGCCGTTCAATCATTTTCCATTCGCACAGGTCATGCTATGAGAAGCGTGGTGCTGAAGAGCCGCTGCTAGTACTACATCATCCGTGTACTTTTTATCTTCCGGGTCCGTCCTACCCGTGAACAGAAAAGGCAAGTCCATCATCCTGCTCTAGTGACGGTCGTGATTTTCCTCCCAATGTCGCGTTGCCCAATGCCCAATGCCCAATTGATCAGATTGCATGCCACGTCATTTCCCAGGTGAGTCGTAAGAAATGGACTGACACCGCACGCCACGCTTGAACGAAACAGACAAAACAATGACACCGAGGACTTCAGATCATCCTGTGGCAGCCGTAGCCTCGGCAGCCTCTTCCATCTTCACGTCTTCGTCGATGGCTGAGCCACCCTCTGCTGCTCTGGCTTCGGATGATGATGATGGCTGAAGAGCAGCTTTCCGTCTAGTGTAGTCACTCAAGCTCAGCTTCTTCTTGGCAGGAGTCGAAGTGACAGCGGCCTGCACTGAAGAGGGGAAGGCCGAACTGCCAGCAAGGGAAGCCGGGGACTGTACCACCGAGTGTGTATTCGATCCGGGTGTACCATTTGTAGAGAAGGCAGCAGCAGCGGAGAATGGCTGTGTAGGCGGGGGAGGCATTTCGATGTGCAGATCGGCAGATTTGTGACCCGCTTGCGATGTCTCTGATTCGACCGAAGCTGATTTGCCTGACCAAGGAGGTGCCGGAGGATCGATGGGCGGCGACTGCTTGACGTCGTCCTCGTTGACCCCCGCGTGTGGGATGTTGGGGTGGCATTCTGGAAGTGGAGATACAGCCAAGTCCTCGACGACCCAAGAGGCATCTTCCATCTCTACATCCTGTCGCGCTGCAGGCTCGGGATGTTCGGTGGATGCGGCTAGCTTGCTGACCGGCTCCGGCACTGGTGATTGTCGCCGGTCGGTATCCTCGGCGCGGGGCGAGTTGATCTCCATCTTGTCTACAGATACGACCGGAGAAGTTGCTTCGAGACGTGCGCGTTGGCTAGCTGCGATGGCACGATTGTTCCGTGCGCACAACTCCATCAGCCTTTGTCTGTTGGAGACGAAGGGTCTTCTTGGCTTGGGCGCTCGAGGCGGTGGTGCTGGAGGGTCGAGCTCGCATTGTGTGCCCGAGTCGACGTACACTGGCTTCGTTCGCTTGGCAACCCTGTTCGGGGGCCTGCCAGGACCTCTTTGTGATTTTGGTTTCCTGCCCAGCGGCGTTTTGGTAGAAAGCACTCCCAGCTGCTTTGCAGTGCTCGGCTCTGGATACTTCGAGCCGTTGTTCGGAAAGCCAAGTTGCTTCGAGGAAATTGCACTCGGTGTGTTGAGGTTTGAGCCATTGCTATTGCGCTTCTTCTTCGCTTGCTTGCCAGCACGTTCTTCCTCTTGCTTCTTAAATATCTCCTCTTCTTTGGCCAGCTTCTTTCGTTCTCTTTCGGAGAGTTCGGTGGTGCCAGATGACTGACCATTGGCGGAATAGTGCGTGTTGGGTGTAATGTCACGACTGGCTGAACCCCGGCCCACTGAATCCGACATCGATCTTGACTCGGATGCATCATCGTCGAAGTCGACTTTGCGTGCTTCACTGCCCGAACGGCTGTTCACGGGATGTGTGTCGAGAGGTAAGATGTGTTGTCCGTTCTTTCGCTTCTTGCCCTTCAGTGGTTTTTGCTGAGCATCATGCTGAATCCTACCACGGCGATCAAAGCGAGCCATGGAACATTCCGAGGTGTGGCATGCACATGGACCGCAGTTAGCGAGTGCTGTGGATACCCAGCCCGAGAAGACCTCCAATTGCTGTTGCGTGAGGTTATTTCTGGCCGCCAGTTCGGGAAGACCATCATGTGTGTCCCAGCTGACAGCCACTTCTACACCAGGATCGATCTGTTGTGTCGCCATGAAGCAAAAGTGGTAATTGACTTGCTCGGTAACCAGAATCTGCAGCCGCGCATTCGGATTGCAGCTGCGACGGACATAGCGGAGTTC
This sequence comes from Dothistroma pini CBS 116487, assembly GCA_002116355.1. Classification (NCBI taxonomy): domain Eukaryota; kingdom Fungi; phylum Ascomycota; class Dothideomycetes; order Mycosphaerellales; family Mycosphaerellaceae; genus Dothistroma; species Dothistroma pini. Next base: position 9,697 of record MWSO01000576.1, on the reverse strand, counting down.
GGTGCCTTCATTCCGTGCGTCGATGAAGATGGGCAGTTGCTGGTGGAAGAAGACGAACGGCTCTGGATGTCGTAATTGTGTCCAACGATTCGCATCGTCTTGCTGATAGTCTGTCTTGAAGCCAACATGACCCTTTAGTTCGCCAATGTATGCTCCAGGCGCGACAGGCTCGACCACAGTGACAGCTTTCCACGCCGGATGGTCGCCATCGTACTGGACAGTATTGTCGTGGACATCCATGATATCAATCTGTGCTTTGCCAGGTATGTCGTCAAGTACGCCGTCCCAACGCATGAGCACTTCTCCCTTGGCCTGATGGTGTTCAGCCCGGAAGTCTTCTTCGGAGCAATTGACCCAGTCCGACAAGCTGTTGGTGACGGCAATGCTGTTATACAAGTTGGCCTCGGTGACTGCCCAATCGTCTTCACGATACCGTTGAAGAAATTCTTCCGAGTAGAGGTCGACGGGCGATTCTGGCGAGCGCGACACGCTCCGACGGTGGTTGACGTTCGAGACATTGCGTTTCCGCGAGTGGCCTTTGACAGCGGTGGCAGTCAACGCGGTTGTAGTAGAGTCTGTTGTCCGATGGCTAGTCTTGGGACGTTTTGCAGGTGGAGGCGCCGCATCTCGAGGACTGGCGCTGTTGCGGTCGTGTCGAAGCTTGTCAACCGGCCAGCCGTTTGTTTGCCCAGTACCTGGCTCTTTCAATTTCTTCTTGTGACTCTTAGATGGAGCACGCTTTATGCCATTAGTCGTAGGCTCGACATGCTCTCTCTTCTGGCGCTGTCGCTGACGCGCCCGGAGAAGGTCCACCTCGATGTCTGGATTGCAGTCGACGCAGACGTGCTCCAGGTCGTCGGGCAGTTTCGACTCGTCGTACTGCGGATAGTAGCACGATTGGTGCTGCCATCGGTCGCATCTGTCGCACGCGACCGTCCAGCCGTCGTCGTCCGCGTAGCCGCAAATGCAGCTGATCTGGCCATCGTCCTCCGGCACGCTGGACTCCGTGGGAGCATTGTAATGCTGGTGGTGGTGGTGGACGGCATGGTACGCAGACGCCAGGGGATTGTGAGCGAAGTGAGGACCGTCGATAGCCTTGATCGAGTAAGAGGTGTCGGTCATGCTATCCTTTCTGTGGAGAAAAAGGTCGTGGAGGCTAGGTGACAGGATCTTGGTCAGGTCGGCGGCGCATGACTGGAATGCCACGTTTTGGGCGGTACGGACGTTGGTGAAGACGCCGCCTCCCACTGCGCCGATTGTGTCGAGTATTGTGCGCGTTGCGGGCTCCTTTTTCGGCGGACAAACGACACCGTGCAAAGACGAGTCACGAGAGCCCAACGGTGAGCCTGGCCTGCTAGAGCATGTGTTTCGATGTCTGTCGACTTCTGATGGCCAGCAATAAGTGTCGGACGGTATTCCAGAGGGTCATGGGCGCAGAGCGCAAAGTGGTGGGTGTTGTGGCCGTGAAAAAGCGACCGGAAGCAGCAGCTGAGAGGGTCGCTGGGCGCGGGTCGCAGGCGGGTGTCGCGCTGGTCGCAGCCGAGTGGTGTGGTGTACTTTGGCGGGTGGAAAGATTAGCAGTCAGTAAGGAGTATCGCATGGAGAATTGGAAGGTTGGAGGGCAGCGCAGACAGTGGCATCTGAGTCTGGTGGGTGAAAGAGAGACGGCTGCTGGCTCTCGACACAGACACACTCCGTAAGCGTGCTAGCGGCTGGAATTCGCTTAGTTCAGCAAAGCCAAACCGGAGCCAAAATGAGCAGGGCAGCAGAACCACTCACGCCTCTCACTGCTCAGCAACGGCAGCCGCAGCCGCACATCGGCGCCCGGATACCTGCTGCACGTTACTCGCACACCCGGCGCTGGCATTCGTTGACGAAGCCTCGAGGTGGCAGTGACAACGTCCGGCAAGTAGATCTCGCCAGACATTCATCATCGTCTGTATCGATTCACATGAGGATGCCCGGGCTGACGAGCGCAACGATAAGGTCAGTCGAGGAGTGGCGATGCATGCAGATGGAATAGCCTGGCAGGTGAAACGCGAGATAGCATGATTTGTGCAGCGTGATTGGTCGCGTGGGGGCACCCGTGACTCGACCGTTCCCCAAGGTTGTTGCTTTAGTCTTCCGACTCTCGATCGCAGATAGTGCTGGTACGCAGCTGCCAGGACTTTCGGCCAGCAGGAGATTCTCGCACGACGCACGTGCTTGAGCTGTAGCCCGTCTCCTGTAAGAGGTACGCGTACAGCTGACCGGACTTTTATTACTCACACCGAACCATTGCAATTCACCACCATCACGTTGACGTGGTAATGCATTGTTGCATTAGTTGTGCTTTTGGCGTCGAGACATGCGAAGTGGCAGGCATGTGGATGGACTGCTAGGCCGCCTCCGCGCTGCCAATCCTCGAGAGCTCCTCTCCTCGCCCTTCCTCTCCGATCTCGCGGACCCAAGTGGAAGCTGCGACTAGCTTGCACACGTGTTCTTGAGCTCTCCCTCGCATTCTCCTCTAAGGAGAGCTCCAACAGCATACACACTCTTGTCATGCCTGCTCCCGCAAATGGACGGCGCGATGACCGAGAACGATGCGTTTTAGCTGACCGTAGTGGGAGCTGACCCTGAAGATGCCTAACGTCGACTTTCAACACATCCTCACGAAAAGCTCAGAGCGTTGCAAGGAAAGCGACACATACCACGGAAAGAGGTCCGTCAGGAGGCAGACGATATAGCCTGATTGTGCCCTTCCGTTGCGAACTACCGACTGCATGAGGCCGCTCGTGAACTCCGAGAACAGCTCGCAACCAAACGCTTACAGCACCATGTCTTAAAGAGACCACGGTCTGCTTGTGATGCTCCTCATGCTCCAGGCTGCGACATCGACGAACGAGTGCCTGCGACTTCGCACACACCGTCAAGCAGTCCTCCACCATAAACGCACGATGGAAAGACACCGACGCCACGATTCGCCACGCTCCGAGTTCCTGCCTTACCAGAGCATCTTCGAGATATCAACTAGGGCACGCGGCAACAGAGCTGGCCGCTACACTCTCCAAGAACGACAGCAACATGAGTCTTGGTGAAGAGCTCCCCATGCAACGATCACTGCAGGTATAGTCGAAGCGGTCGTGCGGTTTGCTTGCAGTTGAGTTTCAACTGCTGCGCTTCAATGTGGCTTCCAAGACAGCAGAGAGATCAGTGACTTCTCGCGTAGAGCGGCCACTTGCTCCGTTGCTCGCTCTCGCAACAGCACAAGGATGACAGCATACGATTCCATTTCGCACGCGAGCGATATTTTCGCCACGATTGACATCCGCCTATTGCTATCCGCAGCACGCGACTGTCGAATCCATTATTCGACGATGGCGCAGTGCCAACAGGACAGCAAGAAACTCATGGTGTAAGCGTCGTTTGCAACACTGCTTAGTACAATATCCGCAGCACGTAAGGCATCTCATCAGGATGATACCAAGACGATCAGACGAGATAATGGATAAACGAACGCCACAGATCTGCAATCGACACAGGCATATCATGAGCTTAGCACGGCTCTTGCGCTGGCCGTGACCCACTCATGGAATGGACAGAGTACCTCGTGTGCTGCTCGAGCACTTTGACGTGTCGTGATGAGTAGGCAAAGCAACAATCAAGCTGGTAGCTGATCTGAGTCAAGTATACCACGCCTATCGAATCTGGTCTCAATTTCGTACCATTCGTCTCATCTGAGCCTGCCGTGTTCGTAACCTGATCCTGTGAGTTGCCACAGCGGCGCTGTGATGGCTCGAACTGGAGATTTCGATCTTACGTACGTACATTCGCCAGGATAGAAGCTCAGTCATAAAGGCGAAGGATGTCAGACCATGAAGAGACTTTCCTGACCTTGCTCGTTCGAGGACTGCTGCATGCATGCTGGGGATCCTTTTTGCGAGCTATCCAATCTGCGCCGACTCCAACGCAATACTCTGTACGTTTGGTCTTTCTCCACTCACTCCTCACTGATTGACATCCGCAGGCCACCTTGCCCAATCCGCATCTGATCCTCGCCAGGCGGTGGACTATGCGCAGTCTCAATCTCCCTCTTCCCATCCGGCAACTCGCTCACGCCCTGGAACGCAGAGTACTGTCCACTAGCTCTCGCAGCGCCCTGTCCCTCTGCGCTCTTCCTTCCCGCTTGCATCGACTCGTTGGCCTGTGGCGCTGGCTGATATGGTGCCGGCTGGCCCGGGTACGAACCTCCACCGTGCGGCATGGGAGGCATCGGCGTGAAGTCCTGCGGCCGTGGTTGGCGTGGTATGTCTCCTCCCCATAGCTCCTGCGGTTGCTCCTCTGGAACGAAGCCTAGGCCATTGGCAGTTGGTGCCATTGGATTGTGGTTTGAGAAGCTCTTGGTCGTGATGGGGGAGACAGCGCTGTGGGGACTGTGTTGCTGGTTACCGTAGGCTGGCGGGCCGGGCATTTCAGATATGGGTTGGCTGAGGTGGCCGGGCTTTGTGACTGATGCTACGGGGTACCCATTTGCTTCAGGTGGCTTGCCGTCGTGGGTGGTGTTGCCATACATGTCGACGAGGTCTTTGCGCTCGGAAGTGGGAGCGCCGGAGGGTGCGTTTTTGTTGTTGCGGCGGCGCCGCCAGAGAAGGAAGGCTAGAAGAACGGCGGCAGCGAGGGCGACTGGAATTCCTGTGGCGATGCCGACTATTGTCCCCAGGCTCGGAGATGATGGGTGTGCTGCAGGAGTGAAGGTCGGGGTGGTGACTGCGGTCGTCACGATCATCACCGTGGTCGCCTCGCCTGCGGAGTTTGTGGTGGCAGCTTGGGTGGTGATCACACTCGTCTGTGGCGTTCGAGTGGACGAGGAGGAGAATGTCGTACTCGACGATGCGCTCGAGCTAGACGAGGTGTCGGTCGAGTCGCTGGCGGAGTTGCTGACGGTGCTCTTTGCAGACATGGTAGAACTGGCAGAGGAGGAGGAGAAGAAGGACTTTGTCGATTCAGTCGCCTTCGTTAAGACGGTAGCAGTGGCGGTCCCATCCTCGATATCGATAGACCTGACCTTCAGCGCACAGCAAGACTTGCTCGCATCGTCCTCGTCTACCTCTGGACGGTTCCTGTCGCAGCAGTAGCTACCATCAGAGCATTGTGCGACCGCTTCGTTGCCGTTCTCGACTCCGCTGTCTATCAGGCGTCAGTTGTGGTCGGGCGTACGGTTCATTTGCCGCGTACTCACCGTCTCTGGTGCAGAATTGCGGGCACTCAGCTCCCCACGAGTCTTCTGTGCAAGAAGATCGTTGGAAATACTCCTCGCTCGCCAGATAGCACAAGCCGTTGGAGATGCACTCCCAGTTCAGTGGACAGCACACGCTGCTTCCGTCGCATACGCCGCTGTCATTGTCGACTGCGCCGCCGGGAAAGTAGCAGCTTTGAGCAGAGGCAAGGCCGCTTGTGAGTTGCAGTGCAGCGAGGAAGGTGATCGCAAACCGTCTGATCGAGAATGTCATCTTTCGTATCGTCGCATCGTAGGGTGGATGGCTGTGTGAGGTTTATCGCTGATGTTGTCCAAGTCGTCTCGAAGAACAGGAGATGTGCGCGCGACTAAGAACTGAAGTGGATTTGGGACGTTTGCTCAAGGTGCAAGCCAAGCTTTAGCCCGGCCAGCAATTCTGGATAGCTGCAGGGATAGGTTGTGACATGTGAAAGCAAAGTGCGCGTAAAGTTGCATGCATCTGCGTCTCTCTGTGCAAAGAACGAAAGCTCGGCTGCTCGAGCGTCGACGGTCACACCCCTTTTGCACTGCCTCGAACATCCAGATACATCCTGAATCAAAGTCGCACACCTGTGCCAGATCTCGAGCCGAGGCGCGGGTATCTGCAGCAAACAGGCTGTTGCCGTGCGACTGTGCATCCCCCTCTTCGCGTGACCGAATTTTGCATTGTGACTGACGTTGAGACCAGAGCGTGACACATGTAGTGCAAGTGCTGGACAAAGGCCTTGAGGCGTATGAGTTGCCATCGCTGCCAGATCGGGGCAGTCCTTAGCCAACACGACCCGAATAGTCTTCCAACGATGTTTGAACGGTTCAATCCCAACTCGCCCCTTTACACTATGTTCGGGATCTGGCTGACAATGCGGAGCTGTGGGATGTCTCATTAATAGTACGTTCAGGAGTGCCTCAACAGTGAGAAGTCTACATTTACCTTACCAGTCAGTCCCGCAGCCTTCCTGCGTATTTGATAGTGGCCGTGCAACAGAATGCTTGCGCCATATCATGATACTTTACGAGCTCTCGAGATTCTCAAGGCAAGTGAAGTCGCGGCTACTGGGGCCATGGTGGCTGCTGCCAATCGCTCGAAGAATCAAGAACCGACGAGGCAGGACCTCACCTCTCCACCTTCGCATTACTGCAACTTGGACGACCGGCTATGCTTGATACTCCAGGGACTCGGCGGTGTGATGCTCCCGTCCGCGGCTTTCCCTGCAATCTCACTGCTCTCTAGACACCATCGTTAACGCTAGTATTTATGCCCCTTGCTCAAGCCAACCTCATTCATTCGAAGTCGCTGGCTTCCGACTCTAGACTTGTTTCCGCACGCCGCCTCGCATCCATCGATCCTCGCATACTGTCGGAGCACCAAAGCCATGCAGATCTGCCTATCGGGGACATCTAGGAGTCTCGTTGAGACAGGCCGTTGATGACTAAAGGAGCGATTGCGACGAATGCCTCGCAAAGAAGCGGGCGATCACTGGAGCTGATGTCGCGGCGTTGGCACTTTGGCTTGCTTGACATGATGTTGGAGCGGCCTGATATAATGCTTGTCCAGATAGCTGTGCTTTACCCCTCCGCCGGGATGGACCTGGTGGAGCATAGATGTGGACCTCCTCACCTGGCCTCTTTATCATAATATCTTGTCTCACGCTCACGACGACCCCATTCACATGAGGTTGCCATAAATTCGGACTGATCATGATTGACCTCTTTCCTGGTGTTGCTTTGGTCATCGGTGGTGCTTCTGGTGGGTCCCAAAAGAACAGTCTCTTCTAACCTCATTGACATTGAAAAGGCATTGGTCAAGCAACAGCTATATCATTCGTTCGAGAAGGATGCCGCAAGATTGTCATAGCCGATCTTAACAAGGATGGATTGGAGGAGACTGCAAAGTTGATCCAGGAGGCGGACGAATGGGCAGACGCTCAAGTCGAGAGTGTTGAGGTCGACGTGGCCGACGAAGGACAGGTTCAAGCTCTAATGGATAGAGCGGTTCAAGTCTTTGGCAGGATCGACTATGCTGTCAATGCTGTAGGTCGTAAATCAATCCAATGGTTCGGAGAAGAGACTGAACTCAACCAGGCCGGCACGCTCAGCAGGAACACCAAGTCCCATGAGACTACACCTGAGGAGTTCGATCGTATCAACAGCATCAACTACCGTGGTTGTTGGTTGGCCTCGCGTGCTCAGATTACCCAGATGCTCAAACAGGAGCCTCTCGAAACCCACGATGGAAGACCAGGCAACCGTGGCAGTATCGTCAACTTCGCCAGTCAACTCGGCATAGTCGGCAGACCAGCAGCAGGTCAGTGTCGCAAGACCAATTTCCAGTCTATCCAGTCCTAACGACAAGCCAGCCGCCTACTGTGCTTCGAAAGCAGCAATAATAGGCATGACCAAATGCGACGCCATCGATGTGAGACCTTCTTATCCTGCTTTTATTACCCGCTGGCTGACAAGACATTAGTACTCCAAAGATAACATCCGAGCGAACTGGTTAGTAGGGTCTTGAATCCGAACTTCCGAAGTTAGCAGCGAGAGACTGATATGAATTACAAGCATTTGCCCAGGCGTCATCAAGACTCCCATGACGATACCGAATATGGAAGTCCTAGGACCTGCAATAGCGATTGCACCACTCAATCGTGCAGGGACAGCTCAAGAGGTTGCCGACGCTGTATTGTTCCTGTCATCGTCGAAGGCGACTTTCATCCAAGGCTCCGCGCTCGTGGTAGATGGAGGCTATACCATCAATTGACGTGGTCGCGTGCTCTTATGAAGCCCTTCTGCTTGCGCCAGTCTCCAGCGCTCTGTATGGCAGATGACAACCGCCATTATAAAGAGCCTTGATTTCCGACGATCGACCTTGCATCACCAGCGCTCCAAAATAGCATGAGTCAAGAACAAGAACATGCTTGAAGCGCCTCGGTGATAGAGAGCAATGATCACCCATCCGTCCAAGCAAACTTCGAAGCGCTCGGTTACACCTCGCACTAGCTACTAGCACATCTTGTCCTGCAAGAATCGGGTCTTCAACAGAGTCTCTCATTTCGTATGATGCATAGTGTCTTACCTCTGGCCTGTGGCACACTATCGTTCTTGCACTCCGGCAAGTGGAGGACAGCTCACCTTGCTCGTTCTCATAGCTAAGTCCGCCGTCATCAATCATCGATGGAGCAGAGTCGATATACGCGACATGAACCCTGCAAGCACGAAGCGCGTAGAAGAAGCTAGTCGCTGTAGCACATTCGGCGGAGACTCGGGTTGCGAGGTCTTTGAAGTTATGTCCGGGAGCAGCGACCGGAATGTGTATGCTTGTTCCGCCGTCGGCAAAGAGCCTCGTGCCGCGTGGCTTCAATGGTCAATCTAGTAGGTAGAACGGCGGCCGGTCTTCGACCACGAGGGCGCTGAGTATGAGCTGTTGAAGCGTGTCGATGCATGTAATTAAGTACGACGATGTTAGGCCGTGATTGTACATTACGCTACGACGAGCAGGCAGTGAAGCTCCACGGCTATTATGTATCAGCACAGTGCCTTCGTGGAGCATCTACCAGAAGATTATGTACAGTGTGCTCCCACAAGGCGGGGAGCTACACATTAGTCCTCTGTCGGTAGTCACCCACTCATCTGCTTCCTAGCCTGAAACGAATCAATTTGCAAATGTGGTATCTTGATGATGCATCTAATCTTCCTCCTCATCCTCGCCCTGCTTGCCTTGGATTGTCCATCGGCCCTCACCGTGCTCATCTCTCTCGTGCCTGAGCGCAAGCTTGCTAAGGTGACCGATGATGTTCTCCATCTGGGTGTCGTGGATGGATCGGTTCTTGCGGCCCAGATCGGAGAGCTGAGGAATCTTGTTAAGCAGGTAGTAGGTGATGGCGATGAAGATCAGAACACCAATCGAGTACATCCAAATGACAACGACAGTGACGACGTCGGTGTGACCGTTGCGAGTCTCCACGAAGGAGGTCATTGGGTTTGGGAGTGGTTCCTGGTAGATGTTGGGGTTCAACCATCCGAAAATACAAAACAGCGTCGCGAGGACATCGACACCGAAAATGGCGCCGACCAGCTGCCAAGATGGAAGAGTGCGTGCACCACGGGTGACGAAAATTAGCCAATTCTCAGTAAGGGCAACCTCGAGAAAAAGAATTTCCTGAATGTTACCCCAGTTCTGGACGATACCACCGTTTGGCAAGTAGAGTGTACCGCGGATAACCCAGGTAGCAAGGGCAAGTTCGATACCGAGGATGACAGAGATGATCCAGATCTTTGGCAGTTGCCATTCAACGGGGCGTTGCTCCGAGTGTGCATTGTCGTATGCAACAGCGACGGTGGCCAAATCGGCGAAGAGGGCAATGAAGACGATAAGCTCGGAGCTGATGGTCTCGTTGATGATGATCATGGAGGTGACGAGGTAGATTTCCAAGTGCAGGCAGAGGG
>KZ108292.1:277-28007 GCA_002116355.1 Dothistroma pini CBS 116487 | reverse complement strand
TACTAAAGAATATATAAAAAGTAATACTATATAAGAATACTTTATCCTTAGTAGTAGCTTTATTATTAACTTCTACTTTCTCTATCTCCTATTATTCCTTATTATCCGCCTCTTTAGCTCTACCTACGCCTATCGACGCGTTTAGAGCTATATCGTAAAGGCGCGACTCCTTATCCTCCTTATCCTCTAGTACTAGTAATAGGGCGTATAGTAATAGCTTTAAGAGCTTCGATAGCTTTATATATAATTAAGAGAACTATAATTTAAGAGCTTAGAGTTTACTATTATAAGGCTTCGGACAAGGTACTAATCGAGCGCGTTTCGGAGGTCGTAAGGGCTCTACTACTATAGTAGTAGTAGTAGTACTACGAGTACGTTTACTAGTAGCTATAGATAGTACTAATAATACTTAGAACGATAATAAGGTTATAATATAATATAATAGCGATAATAGGTAAGAAATAAGGTATTCCCGGATCCTACGCGTGTTTACTATAAGGAATGCGGGACGGCTAATCTACGGACCCAGGCCCGCCAGCATGGCGTAGAATATTGCACACCATAGTAGCGTACGCCACCTTGCAGCGGCTCAAGCCGCCTCACCTTTGATAAACAACGTGGTGATCTGAGTCGCACTGGTGCCATCTCAGCAAATACGCTGATACATTTTGCAATGACTTCGGCTCATTCAGGCACGCAGTTCCCTCCCGAACGAATGCGTCCACTTTTCGTCGCCGTCGTCTTCGTGGCAACCACGTCTTTTGCAGATAGCTTGGTCTCGGACTCCTGATTCATTCACCTGACGCCATGGCCGAATCTGGAGTATGGAGCTGTGAGGACTCACCGGTATAGCGTACCAAAATTGTTCCTGTGTCTCATCCTCGAAATTCTTGCAACAGCAGAGCAAACCAGAAGCGTCTCTGCTGCCGTCTCTGACTTCAAGCTGAGAGCTAGGGAACTTGGATGATACAGAATACTGACCTTCTCGCCATGTCTCAACGCCCCAGGGACGTCTCCAACACCACTACACAGCCATTGCAACGCAAAGCTATAAGAGAGCAGCACACATTAGACAGATGGCAAGAGATGCTATTCTCAATACAATGGGCTCTCCGAATGCTGCCCAAGAACAAATCAGAAGCTCTTCGCCAGAAACCGCCTTACTATTGCCTAGCCTACAACAAGCAGACCGCTAAGTCCGGCTCTTGCAATGCCTCGATCCGAAGATCTTTGCCTTTGAGCTGACAGTCCACAGTTTGGTAGCCGACGAGTATACTCCTTCACCTACCTTCAGCGCAATATCTTACGCTTGGGTGGACTCCAGTCTCAGCAGCACCATCAGGATCAACGATCAAGACTTTCCCGTCGGTCAAAGCTGACGTTATGCTCTCTGGCAGGCTATTCTACATACTCCCACTCCCCACCTCTGGATCGATGCGGTCTGTATAAGTCAAAAGACGACACCGAAAAGAGTGCCCAAGTCCAGATTATTAGCGACATCTTCCGCTCATCTCCCGAGGTCCTGGCGAGTCTGGATCCGCACGCCGACAACAGCGAACGGATATTCAACTCTGACCCTACCGATAACCCCACTTAATTTCAAGCTGTGGACAGATTCGCTGAGAGGCCTACTCGTCTCGCTCAAAGATTGTCGAAGAGCTTTCCCTCGCGGTAATTGTCCGGCTCATGTGCGGCAAAAACGCGATCATGAACTGGAGACACAGCCATAGCAATGCATTCTTGAGCGCACGATATATGCGTGGTTCCCATGGGTTCGATATGTTGATGAGATGGAAGTTTCGGCACTTCAGGGCTTGGATCATCGATGCGGTGGTGCGATCCTTTGGCCGGTTCAAGTGTCAGAACCCTCGCGATCATGGTTTTGCAGTGCTGTGTCTGGTTCAGGAGGGTAGAGCAGCGTTGAGAATTGAGTATGGTATGGATGCGAAGGAGTCGGCGAGGAGGATTGCGGAGTATACGGGAGAAAAAGAGTGACCGAAGGACATCATGAAGGGCGCGTGATGGTCGTTTGCAGGGATTCTGGGCACAGTGGTCGAGGGCTGTCGAGCTGGCGGCAGGTTCGAAACGATCGTACCTACCGCTTCGTCCATCTAGAGTGTAGACTCTCCAAGACCCGATGTCACGGTGAGGTTCCTGTCGGGCAGAGTCTGAACGACGCTGCCTTTCGGCTGTCGCTTTCGCCGAAGCGCGTTGTATGCTATGGGAGACTCAAGAGTACACGTGTCAAAGAGCGGTGTGTGCATCTGGAACAACATGGTGGATTCGTGATGACCAGTGACGACATGTTACACGCCGGGTCATCCGACCACGGCGCTTCTTGTCACAGCAGCTCTGGGCGTCGCGACATTGAGCTTTATCATACCAACAAAATGCAACCACACAGCGAACTTCATACAATCTTTACGATGCACTCCTCTCTCCTCATCGCTATTATGTCAGCATGCAGCAGCGTCCACGCCTCCAGTGGCTTCTGTCATCCAGCCTTGTGCGGGTAGGACATGGTCAACAACATGCGCAAGACTCGGCTCGAGACCAGAAAAGCCTTCGAAATGAATCCGCCGCTCAGGCATATCCCAAAGCGATATCACCCAGATGGCCCGCGGTAGGTCCGATACCTGTGGCGGTCAGTAGTGAAATTCTCTGTTCGACATAGGGACCGACGGGAAATACAGTCCTAGTGGGTTCTGTGAGAAGGGATGCGATGTTTTCGGATGATCCGTGTAAGGAAGGTGGGAGTCGTTACTGAAGAAGCTTGTTGGTATCTCTGAGGTGTACTCTCTTGAGGTGACGCCTACACAGACAGCAACATGGACATGGACCACGAAATCATGCTTCTGCCAAAGGCTCCTCTACTGTGTCTCTTGTATCTCTGTGCATCTCCTGCTGGCCGACGCTGCTCTTTCGCTGTCGACGACTGCGGAGGAAGCCGGGTATGAAGGACCATGACAGTTCGATGTCCACGACCTTCCGTCCTTGCAAATTACCCTGTGCTGAGCATCGTGAGGTGTGATCCGTGAGGCCAATAAGCTCCGCTAGTCGAAGCTTAATCCTTCGCGCGTGCTGACAACGCGTTTGCAAGCTTTGTTACGGGTGTTCTCTAAATGGACACTTGTCCACCGACAACATCATCAGCTTCACTCACTTCGTCTGTCACGGATCCTTATGCGTCATTTCTCTGGCGGAGGAGATACGTTGGCTTGTCGCGGTACTAGCAGCAGAGCCTGGACGACTTCAACAGGAGTGCCTGCCTTGTTGCTTGGACTGGCTTCCGCGAGCATCCACCGGCGGGACGGAATCTCGAATCCAGACATATAGCAGGCCGACGTGTCGAACGATGATGCAGTATCCTGCTACGCAACTTCTAGAACTCGCGGCACGGCATGACCACGGAGCAATCTCTAAGCGGGCCAAGTGTCTCAGACGCGTCTGAAGCCCTTACGGGAGAAGCAACGTCTGCGATACATTGATGCCTACATGTAGGCGGACGGTACGCACGGAACGGCTATCACGATAGCAATTGACGCCGATAGAGAGTGACAGGGCCGACAGACCATTCGTCCTCACGCTCGGCTTCGTCCTCTACCCGTCCGCCGACCACGATATCGACTGCATCCCCTGGAAAACTCATGGGCAAGCGATGGCGAGCCCATAATTTGTGTCCGTGCAACACCCGTGCAACACTCGAGTCAGTCAAACAAAAGGCTTTCATTGGCATACTGTGCCCAAGTGCGAACAACTAAGCAGTGCCCGGGTAGACCTCTGTCGATTTACTAGACTCCCAAAGGACTGCAAAGGGGTGGATCGGCCCCAACGATGCGAGCGAAGACCGACTAGATGACGCCGACTGGGTCGTCCGAGGACAAAAATGCGTCAAGATGCTGCGCTTGCGTGACAATAAGCCGGCAGAGATAGAAGGCCTGCTGCGATCATGAACACTTCTACGGGTCGTGCAGACCTAGCTGTGTCGAATCGTCCCACCCGAGCCACACATCTGCGAGTCTGATATTGCAAAGTGGGACAGTGCGTGATCGCGCAGTGCTTGTCCTGAGGCTTGGACACCTTGTCGTACAACTTGTCGGAAATTGATTGGCGCGCCAAGATCATGGCACATCCGAGTGGATACGGTACATCCGGACACTAGCGATCTTCAATACAACTACGTAGTGCACCTTCATCGGCACTTTGCGGATCCTCGCTCGGCGTCCAGATATGAGCGAAACTGTGGAAAGATTGCTGAATCGTGGTAGGGAACATGATGCAATCGAGGTCGCGGCTAACAACGAGCCAATAGCTTTGGTTGCTCTCAGATCTCAACTACGCTTGACTTTCTGGAACAGACGGTTTCGCTGTGCACGTGTGTGCATTGCGCTGCATAAAGTACTATGCTTTGCAGTCTGCTGCCGTCGTCTGGCCGACATGAACACGCCGTCTCCGTGCAACCAGACGCCTCGAATTGCCGGAAGCATCGCTGCGTCCCTGACATGCAACGTCGAAGAATATTGCCGCCATGGTTCCGTCTTTCGATGTAGTGACTGACGTAAAAAGTGGTTAAGACCACCCACAGCCAGAAAGTATCCATAAACCACTCTCGTCTCCCACTCCGCTACAATCACACTGCCGATTCCTCAATCTTGGCCTGAATCTTTCTACAAAGCTACAAAGTACTGGACGTGAACATACCGACATGGGCGAGGTCCAACCTTCCCAGCGGCCTTCGGGCGAGGTCAAAGCCCTACCCACAGTCATCGAAGACCTAGGACAGCAGTACCCGGACATCACCTGGATGACCGTCGCCGACGGCCCCAAACCCTCCAATGGCTTGCGCGACATCACATACCGTCAGCTGGCACAAGCTGTCAGGGGCATGGCCAGCTGGATAACAAAAGAGATCGGCGTTGGAAAGATCGATCTCGACACAGCAGCATACATCGGCGTCAATGACATGGGATATGCTGTGGCTCAGAGTGCTTGCATAAGAGCAGGATACAAAGCTCTTTTGCCGTCACCACGGAACTCACAGGAAGGTCAGGCATCACTCTTCAAGACAACAAATTGCAACACCCTGCTGCACAGTACTGGTGTCGAGCCATATGTGGAGACAATCCGCACTGCCTTGCCTGGAATCCAGGTCCATCAGATACCATCATTCGACGATCTGTTGGCCATTAGCGCCGACGTTACTGAGTCGCCTCATGCTTATACAGATAAAGAAGATGAGCGCGTGCTCATTCTACACACATCCGGTTCGACTGGTCTTCCGAAGCCAATCTATCACACCAATGGCAGCATCAACGTTGTCGGAGATTTGAGTAAGCTGCCAGCACCGGAAGGACGACGCAACACTCAGAGCGCAATTTTCCAGCCGGGATCGCCAATGCTTATTGTGGCGCCATTCTTTCACATGATGGGTCAAGCAGCAACTTGGGCTAGTGTGCTGAACAGAGTGCCGCTCGTTATTCTGCCTCCGAAGAAGCCCGTCAATGCGGACATCATCATCAAGATGTTGGACCAAGCTGGACCAAAAGCGGCGCTCGCACCGCCGTCAGTACTCGAAGAAGTCGTTGAAGCGCCAGGAGGTCTCGAGGCTCTCGGCAAGCTCGATTATGTTTTCTTCGGTGGCGGTCCACTTGCTACCTCGACAGGCGACAAGCTCACGGAATTCACAAGCTTGAACATGATGATTGGGTCAACCGAGGCTGGCCTTATCAGCTCTCGCATCCCAGAGGATCGTCATGACTGGAAGTATTTCGAATGGGCTCCTGGTGCGGGTGTCGACATGCAGCGGGACAGCGATGGACTTTACGAGCAAGTCATCAAGCCTGCCGACAGACGATTTCAAGGAATCTTCCACACGTTCCCAGAGATTCAGGAGTGGCGCACACAGGACCTGTTCGAGCAACATCCCAAGAAGGATGGCCTATGGCTTTACAAGGGCCGTAAGGACGACGTTATCGTCCTGAGCAACGGCGAGAAGTTCAACCCTGTTGGCTTCGAGAAGACTCTCGAGAGCCATCCTCTAGTCAAGGGCGCAATGGTCGTTGGTCAAGCGCGTTTCCAAACCGGCCTTCTGATCGAGCCTGAGTGGTCACTGGTGCCCGAGAGCGACGATCCATCGCAGCTGCTCGACCGGATCTGGTCTCTGATTGAAAGAGCGAACTCCGAAGCTCCGGGTCATGGTCGAGTCTGGCGATCAAAGGTTGCTATTGCGAAACGAAACAAGCCTTTCAAGCGTACGCCCAAGGCCTCCATCATCAGGAGGCAGACTGTCGAGCTGTACAAGGCCGAGATCGATGCGCTATACTCCAACGAGGGCACCGACGAGGCCGTGGGAAAGCTTCCCGCAGGATCTGATTTGAACACCACGAAGGACTTCGTACGCAAGCTGTTCAAGGTCAAGGAGCTTGCGATTCCAGACTCAGCATCAGACGACGATGACATCTTCAGCTTTGGCACCGATTCTCTACAAGTCCTGGCACTTTCTTCCACTTTGAGCCATGCTTGCAGCGAAGGCAGGGACCTCACAGTCTCTCCTCGTGATGTGTACGGGAACCCTACTATCAATGGTCTGGCTCAATTCCTGTGTAATGGCGGCCAAGACAGTCAGGTTTCTCGCGAGGAGTCCATGGCTAAGATGGTGGAGAAGTATACACATGGGCTGTCGAGGAAGCGTGCCCCAGCAGACATCAAGCGGCCAGAGAAGCACACATACATTTTGACCGGCAGCACAGGTTCCCTTGGCAACTATGCGTTACAGCAGCTCATCGCCTCACCATCAGTCGAGCACGTTTACTGTCTGAATCGCTCCGCAGATGCTGTATCTCGTCAAAAGCAGACATTCCAGGAGCGCGGTGCCCCAATTGACTTCTCCAAGGCCACTTTCCTGCAGAGCGACTTCTCGAAGGACCAGTTCGGCCTCAAAGACGACATCTACGAGACACTGCTGGACACTGTCGACATCTTCATTCACAATGCATGGGCGGTCGACTTCAACAAGACGCTTCAGACTTATGAGTCCACCCACATCGCCGGCACTCGCCGCTGCGTCGACTTCAGCCTCGACTCCAAGTACAGAGCCCACATCGTCTTCATCTCCTCCATCGCCAGCGTCGGCGGATACCCAGCCTTCTACAAAAGCTCGACCGAAGTCCCAGAGCAGATATTGAACGACAACCGCATCCCAATTCCCGGAGGCTACGGCGAGTCCAAGCACGTCGCATCTCTAATCCTGGCAGCAGCCGCCGAGAGCGCCGGCGTTCCTGCCACTGTAATCAGAGCAGGCCAGCTCGCGGGCCCATACGGTGACGGCCAACCCTGGAACAAACACGAATGGCTGCCCAGCATCGTCATCTCCTCCAAAGCCCTCGGCTTGGTCCCCGAACGCCTTGGAAACCAAGACGAAATCGACTGGGTCCCCATGGACCTCGCTGCAAAGTCCGTCATCGACATCTCCGAATCACGGGCTCTCGACTCCCAGACCCCCATCGCAGTTGCGCACCTCGTCAACCCGAGAATCGTCAGCTGGAGCCAGATTGTCCCCACCGTTCGCGATGAGCTCGCAAAGGAGACTGGGAACGAGGTGAAGATTGTGCCCTTTAGAACGTGGTTGGATGAGTTGAAGAAGTCACCGGCTACGCCCGAGGAGGTGGAGAAGAAGCCAGGGATCAAGCTGATTGATTTCTACGAGGGGTTGTTGTCGGAGGGAGGTGCGTTGCCAAAGTTGGCGACGAGGGAGACGGAGAGGTTGAGTGTGACTGTCAGGAATATGAGCGCTGTTGACGAGGGGTTGATGAAGAAGTGGTTGGGGCAGTGGAGGGCGTAAGGGAGAGAGTGAGTGTGGAATTTTCGATTTGGAATGGGATGCAGCGTTATGGGATAGATAAATGATGTTTTAGCGATAGATGTACTGCAATTCTTATGCACTTTTTTTTTCATCATCAACGCCAACTAAGGATTTTCATCGTCGATTGACCATCGCAGGCCAGCCTTCATCTCACAGCTTGATTCCAATACGCTATAACATAGCCTTCGGCGGCATGTCTGAACTGGCATCTCACCACTGCCGTGACACCATGTGCAAAATATTCACCACTCCCTCATTCCACACTAAGCATCACTTGACATTTCGAACGTATGGTATGTAGTGATCGGCAATACAAGACCTGTGAGCACAATAAAACGTACCAAAGCTCGTGTCATTCTCTCACATCTATCTCTATTGGCTCTCTAAGCATACTACTTCATAGCCAAAGTAACGTGACAGAAACCGCGTCATATCCAGAAACATGTAACCGGTGAAGTGAAGTGCCGCTCGTGAGATGATCATCCTGGCCCACGTGTGAGGCGGTCGGGACGTGCGGGGTGTTCTCCTCCTCCTTCACGCTGTTCCTGAAGGTGCGGGGCTTGGCCTCCGTAAGGTGAAACGAGATGTGAAGCTATGCTGTGGAGTATATTATACGTTTGCGCGCGTACTGCTATGAAGTGTCAACATCCATCAAGCCCAACCACTCTGTCGTATTGGCATACCCACCCACCATGTCTGATACCCAACCCGAACCCAAACCTGCACCGAGCCTCAACCTCCCAGAGAGCAACCACATCTGCAAAGTCTCGATCATCGACACGACATGTAATCTCGTCGTTCCGCCGTCTACGTTAGTCGAGCCGGAAATTCCAGGCCATGAATGGTTGAACTTGCCGACGTACTCATTCTACATCAAGAACAATAGGTCCGGAGAACAGGTCTTGTTCGATCTTGGCAGTCGCCGCGATTGGCAAAATCTGGTTCCAAGTGTCTACGAGACCGTGAGCGTCCGTGTGCCAGGCTTGAAAGTAGAGAAGGAGGTGATAGGTACGTCAAAATGCTGTGTTGCTAGGGAGAGGTCGGCTTACCAGTCGCGTTCTTATCGTAGATATAGTCAAGGACGGCGGCGTGGATCCGAATGAAATCAAAGCGTTGATTTTGAGCCATTGGCATTATGACCATTCAGGAAATATGTCGAGGCTGAACAAGAAGACAGATGTCATTGTGGGACCAGGCTTCAAAAAAGCCTTCGAGCCTGGCTACCCAGCAAATGGGACGTCCCCTTTCCACGAAGCAGACTTCGAAGGCCGAAAGTTCGTCGAGCCGCCATTCAGCGACCATTTCAAGATCGGGGGCTACCAGGCCCATGACTACTTTGGCGATGGCAGTATGTACATTCTGAATGTGCCTGGGCACACTACAGGTCATATCTCCGCGCTGGTCCGGACTACGCCAGAAACGTTCATATTCATGGGCGGAGACGTCTGCCATTTCACTGGAGTCATTCGACCTTCGCAATACATCCCGCTTCCGGATTATATCCCTAAAAACACTATCCTCGACCCGCGGTTGTCAGCTCCATGTCCATGCTCGATCTTCACAAAGGGCCATCCAGACCAGCAAAACAGCAGGACCAGCGCGTTCTATCGATGTAGCACAGGAGGACCATACGGTTCATGGTACGACGATCCACAGACCGCGATGATTTCAATTACTTCTCTTTTCGATTTTGACGCAGATCCAAACGTTATGGTGGTGATTGCGCACGACTCGGCGCCCAAGGATTCCCTGACTTTCTTTCCAAATGGTACGATCAACGACTGGAAATCCAGGGGACATAAGGAGGCCATGCACTGGCATTTCGTGAATGAGCTGCCAACAGATGGAGAGCAGGAGAGAGGTCCGTTGGTGGATGGCCTTTACCGGGACGATGGCCAAGGTCTTAGGAAAGTCAAGACTTTGTATGGCGAGCAGGTGTAAACGGTTCGTCCGAGACTGCATGCCCAAAAGAACTCCAAAGTGTACGTGTGGTGGGCGAAGTCGGTGTTCGTTCATCGACAGTTCATGAATTCGCCGGCATCTAACTTTGTTGCGCCGACAGGGATTGGCTTTAAATTGACACTTTCCCGTTTATGCTTGCTGTCAATGAGCGGCTCTTTGGTCAAGTGCACAGAGTTGACGCCACGCGATGAGAGTCGCCTTTGCGCGTTCTCAATCCTCGAGGCCGCTTCGTCGGCGAAGTCATCAGGTACGGCCGCGTTGATGTCTCGGAAGCTGATCGGGCTGACGGTTTTGACCGGACCGCTTTGAGGCGCTGGGTCGGTTGTACCGTTGGCTCCCTGCCGGCCTTCTGATGGTGCGGCGTCTTGATCTTTGCCTGTATCGGCTGCAAGCTGGTCGAATTTTTGGTACTTGACCGGAGTGTGGATGTCATTAGTGACATCACGGGAAGTCCTCTTTGCACCAGTATCGATGGCCTCGACACGATTTGAAGATCCGAACGTGGCTACGGGGGTCGAAGAGTAATTGATGCTCTTGAACTCAATCGGGGCATGGGCGTTCGTTTTTTTATCCGCAGGTGGTTCCTCTGTGTGCGTGCTGGCGTCCTGTACTGTTGCGTTGGCGCTTATTGCAGCAAGGGGTTCAGTACTCGGAGCATCGTCCGGCGCTGGCGACGTCATGTCATCCCTCGCCCCATTCTGCTGGGTGTTGTTGTTTGCATCGGAGTTGGGTGCGGTACCCGGCTCAGTAGTCGGCGCATTGTCCTTGAACCAAGCATTCTGTAGTAAGCTGGCAGCGGTAGGGCGAGTTCGAGGATCGGCCTGCATGATTTCTTGCAGGAAAGCAATGTCACCAGGTGAAAGCCTGTCCTGTAGTGCGTCCCAGTTGTTGACATGCGCTTCTCCTTTTGAGAGCGGTAGAGTACATCCCTCATAGTAATCGGTGTTCTTCAAGTCGTAGTCATTGGCAATGGCGGAACATATGACTTGGACTGACTGGTCGGCGGTAGTATGCTCATGGAACAGATCCCTGTACAGGCCAGTCTCGGAGAAGTGTGTCTGCGCTTCCAGAAGATGTGATAGCACCAAGCCGACGGCCCAGATGTCGGACGCTGGTCCGATCTCGCCTTTGAAGAATACCTCGGGTGCTCGGTAAGCAATGGGTTGCGCTGTTCCAGTCGAAGGGTACATGACCTCTCCCAGATCGCCGAGCTTGACTGTTAGGTCGCTGCCATCTGCGGAGGGCTTGCGGTTGGAGAAGCCGTCAAGCATTATATTGGGCATCTTGACATCAGAATACACCAATCCCTTGTCATGTATGTCACGGAGACTCTCGAGCAGGCCTCTGATGATAGCCACGATTTCCGGTCTGTTGAAGGGTCTCTTCTTCCTCGCCATGCCAAGCGTAGTGGCGAGAATCTCAAGTACCAGAATGGGCGGCGATCCAGATTCACCGGGAGCGACGCGGTCGACCTGTTCCCTGATGGTGGCCCGGCAATCTTTGAAGAGTTCATGCATGGTCATTTCTTGCTGGAATTTAGGCCAGAATCCAGGCGCATCGAACGCGGCCGGCGACTTGAGAATGACAACATGGTCTTCTTTGCCCTTCTCCACACCGATCCAGACATTGTCCTGGCCGAGGGCGCTCACGGCCAGATAGGTTCTGCCAGACTCTGCGACAAGCTCGGCGCCTTCGTGTAGAAAAGGCATAGCGGATGTTGGCGGTGTTGTTGTTGTTGTATGATGAGAGACAGAGCAGAAGGTCCAAGAGCGAAGTAGACAAGGGGAGGTGTCTGTATGGGGTAAGTGGCACCTGTGGCACCTCTCGCACCTGTGGGGACATAGAACTAGTTTTGGTTCCTTGCAGAAGCCGCGCAAGGCGCATCGGAGGAACGCCGGCCGCGTGACCGCAGCGTCATCGTGCGTTCCACCGGCGAGTCAGCCACGACTTCGTTTCATGTTTCATGAAGTGCCTGCCTTGTTGTGACGAAAGTACCAAGTCAAGTCAGGCCACTGCATCCCCGACGGCTGTGTGGCCGACGAAACGGCGTGTCGCAAGAGGTAGGTGGCACGTTCCACAACGTCAACGCAGTGTAGCACAACATTGAACCACTGTCCGCTACAAGACTGGAGCACGCTCCCACACTCCGGCAAGAGCAGAGGTGACCGCGTGGGACACAGCCACGACGGTGCAGCAGGGACAGGGCGGCAACTGCTTGGGAGCCACAAAGACACGTACGCAAGCAGACAACAGAGGTGGTCGTGAGGTGTGGCGTTACACCTTGCACCTGCGATATGCGACACGCAACCATCAGCTTTTGGCTACCGTGGAGTACAGGCGGCGAGCACAGGAACAGACATCGTGATCTGGATGGCTGCGCGAAAGCTAAAACATTGCCTTAGTAGATTCTCCACGTGCCCCAGACCAGGCATTCCATTCAGGCTGTCGTTGGAGAATTGGTGGTTGTTAGCGCGTGTTGAGGCCAGACACGGTACCCCGTCTTGGGCCGTCTATGTTACTGACGCCCTTCATCTCCTCTTCCACAAGCCCCTTCAAATGCCTCACCGTATCCGTCTTCTTAATCCACAACGCCAGCCTTGTGACTTCCCGAGCGTCCGCAGTATGTAGCTGCATGTCGTAGAGAAAGGCGAGGAAAAGGCTCCAGACAGTACGTCGATCGTATACCCAGACCTTTTGGTTCACATCGGACCCGTAGGATAGCAGAGCTTTGACGAGCAGAGGTAATGGGAGTACATCTGCGCCGGCGGAACAGTACCCACGCCATTCTGTAAGGTGCTTCTTTCTGATAGCGGAGAGCGTAATCGAGGTATGGCCTTCCGTCCTTCTTCAAGACGCAGATTAGGGTCCTGCTTGAGCGTGCCCAGTGCGTGGGACACAACACCGACTTCCAGTAGGTGTCCAAGAAAGTCACGTTGCCCCTGCTCGTGTGTGTCACTATTCGAGTTCTGACCTTTGATGACAGCTTCACTAGACCAATGCTGAGCGCCATTTGTCGTCCTGCTCATCGTCTGGTTGTGATAGGTGATGACTTGTCGCAATACCGCGTCGTAAGGAGTGTCCGATGCATGTTTCAAGGCGCAAGAAGACCACACAAGCAAATCACTTGGCAATAGCTTGCTTTTGGTGACGCCTCATAGAGGGCTGGCGGCCATTGTTGGCTTTGCGTTTATGAATTTCCCCAGTAGGAATGTGTAGCAAGCCAACAACATCCTTGCAGGGACGGAATCCGCCCCTGCCCACACTTCGATGCAGGCAGTCGATGTGGTGCAGACGTCTCGAGGCAGACCGCGCCACGCGTGCTGTGTCACACTGACTGCCATCATCCACACTTGGCGCACAAACTTCCAGTAGGTCCTGGCAACGACCGTTGACCTGCTTTCGTACAGCCTCTATCAATAACTCACGGAACCAGTCAAAATGCTCATCAGCGGTAGAATTCGTTGGGAAGAAGCTCTGCAAGTCGTCACTGATGATCAATTGCATAACATGCACAGGCAACGGTTCCCCGGCCCGTAGACATGTTTTGAAGATGCTGCGAGTGTCTCGCCGACAGAAGGCGGGTATGCGACTGAAGGTTTGCTCGAAGTAGTCCTCAAGCCCTTGCATCATCAGTCAGCGCTGTGAACATACCATGGGAGGCTTGAACCAAACTTGTAAAATCAAGCTTGTCCAGTCGTCGCCTTAACAATGCAACACTCTCTGCATATCGAAGATCGGGTAAAAGTTCCTTCTTGATGACCAAGCTGACCCAGAGGAACACGCCTCGTGATTTACGAATGACATCTAGAACCAGACTGTTCATCTCCTCTTCTTCGCCTGTTCTTTTCGCCACAAACGGGTCGAGTTCTTGGTGTACCACCCCAGCAATATCATCCTTGGTGTGCTGATGTATTATGACATTATGACAATATTGTTCTTGTCTGTGCTCCCGACGAAAGATTGCTGAAAAACTTCCCGTGGCCGGCTGGGGGCACAAATCTTAATGTCGTCGGCCTCGAAAAGCCTGCATAGCAAACGCACAACTTCCTCATGATCGCCTGCATACTCATCGAGCCCATCTATAAAGAAGCAGAAGCATAGACTCGCCCCGTCCGCATCGATTTTGCGCTCTGCCAGTCTGTCGATGCTCAGACGAAGGTCTGACAAGGTCCAAGGTGTATCTCAGTGGCCATGCTGGAGTCGCGGGTGCGATAGTACTATGATTGTGAAGACGCGAAGGTGTCCCGTTTGGGCTCCCCAATGTTGTCGCTGGGTGCGGCTGAGCTCATCATCTCATGTACGACCTGCATCCCTGGCGTCGTATGCGAGGGTATCAGTGGGGAGCAGCGAGAGGCCGCCCTGTTGGGGTTGCCCCTCTCTTGTGTGGCTCTCCTCCTCCTCCTCCTCCTCCTCCTGCTCCTCTTCGAGAGTCAGGAAAGACTCTTGGACATACATCTCCGACAATATTGCTGTCGCATAGAAGCGATGAATCGTCTTCTCGCTACTCGAGGGGCACATCCGAGTTCCGGCCAAAGCTGTACGGGCCTTCACGAGATCGATCTGCATCACCTTCGCTTGCTCAAAGAGCAACATCCTACTGCGATTGTGCCGCTGGCCATTATAGCCAACAGGGCACAATCGAGTCAGACGTTGGCTTTCCTGCTCAGCTACCTCGCCCTGGTGCCAGCCATAGGCCTGATCAGATTTGGCAACGTGATTGTCTTCGTCGAGGTGCCGCCGCAGCTACGCCCGCTGTGGGATTCCGCGATAGGCACACTGTCACTGAGCTCGGAGGTTGGAGTGTTCAGCTAGAGAAGCGACGACGCTAAAGTCTGTCAGATCGTAGTGCTCGCTCTGTGGGCAGGCGAGTTCGGCGCGGTGAAGACTCCCATCGCGGGAAAGATCGTTGCGGCTTGCCTACTGGTACGTCCGCCTCTCCCAGCCGAAGCGAATTGGCCGGTGGTGTAGCATGTCTGTATTGACGACGTGTTGAGACCTTAGGCTGCTGTTTCGTAGCTACGAGCTTCTAGCGAGGAGAGGGCCTTTTGCATGAGAAGACGGCGACAACATTGCTGTCCTTGCTAGTCACCGCCGTCACTATTCATGCCATACCGACCGCCTTACACCCTACGCTCAGCCAGAGTCCTCGTGATGCCGACCATATCCTGCTTGCGTACTCGCGCGGAGCATCAATATTCCTCCTCCTCGTCTACGGAGTTTTCGCGCTGGGCCGAGCCTCAATATTTGAACATTATTCTGGAGAAAGCTACAGGCAACAGACGGAGATCCTGTCAAAGACCACCGATAGTCCTGGCGCCCTGATAGCTACGGTGATCATTGCCTTAACTTGGGCCATGACATATAAATGCTCTACTGCTCTGCTCGGCGGCCTCGACGCTGCTGAGATCAGTCCAAAGTTTGTCGGCTTTTGCCTCCTTTCCCTTCTCTTTGAGCTATCTGAGGCACCAAGAGTTGTCAAGATGGCATATGAGATTGATATATAGATAGCGCTCGAGATCGCTGTGGCCACCGGCGTTCAGACTGCGCTTCTTGTGTCCCCAGGGCTTTGAATACTTGGTTGGATCTGCAGAACGCCATACACTCTCGATCTTGAGTTGTTCACGACAGTGACCTTGTTCGTGGCCGTATGGTTATTCGGCACTTTGGTGTACAGTGGAAAGGGTAATTTCTTGAGTGGTGCCTCCTGCTACGCGATGTAAGAAAGTAATTGCACGAATCTTCGCTGGTGACTAACACTCGCGCAGCTACCTCATCATGTCTCTTTCAATGTACCTTTATCCTGAGAACGCTGGCGACTTCGGTGGCCAGCCGGAGACAATGATTCGAGCATCATTGACCCGGGAAGAGGAAAGCCCAGAAAGGTTGGGTGAGATGTCATAACATTGCGGGGCTTCTACATGAGCATAGTCCTTCGACTTTTGAGCACAAAACCCCGTTCTCCAACCTCGACCTTCAGAGTTCGACACATTACCCAGCCATACTGAATGAACAGACGTAACCCTCCATCTCGACATCTTCATCCTATTCAACCTCATGGCTCTCAGCCAACGGCATAAGCACATCGAAGCCACCCGTACCCATCTTGCCCACTCGACCAGCCACAATCCGTGCACTAGGTCCCTCAAGATCATCAAAGTCGCGCTCAAGCACAGCATCCCTCAAGAAGTTCAGCGTTGTCTCGAAGGACATCTTCATGAATGGCGAGGGGTTGTTGCGGTAGCCCATACGCGAGAACGCCTGATATGCACCGTCTCTCGTCATGTAGTCGGCGATGAGAGTCAAGTGTCTTGTATCAACTGAGATACCGTGACCACCGAAAACACCCGAGATCTCCTTCACGATCGCATTTCGGGCGGCTTCGACACCGTAGTGGATCAGAATCTCGTGGATGGAGTTTGTGTAGATATGGTGAGGGTGCACTATATGCTGGTAGTCCCACATAGCTTTGATGTTGGTACCCGAAGCTGCCAGGACAGGCTTGCCGTCAGCTTCCTTGGTTCCCTCCTCATCGAGCATGCAGAGAGACATGCCAGGCACAGACTGGATCAGAGCCTGATGAAGTGAAGTCTCAATGATGTCCAGCATCAGGATCTTCGCAGAGCCGGAATCGTACTCCATCGTGAAAGAGCAGGTCGCGCCCTTCTTGTCGTCAAAGTTGAAAGCCACGACATCGTGAGTCTTTTCATTGCCTCTGATCCGGGCTGCACGATTCTTCGCCTGCGAACGGGCTGCGAGAGCATCCTCGTCGGGCTCCACTGAAGAGCGTGGTGAGCCGCCATACGTTTCGTCCTCTTCATTTTCGATGGGCTCCGGCGTGGTTTGACGTTGTCTGATGTTCTGCTCCTCGTCGTCTTCGTATGCATCATAGCCAGCTTGCTGTTTGTTGCTCTTCGACTTGTCGCGAGTCGCATCATCATCTCCTTCATCATCAGAGTCATCATCGCCACCTTCGCGTCCGCCTTCTGGGCGAGCTCGCTCTTCCTCGATCCTGCCTGCCGACTGGCCGATCTCTGGTAATGCATCGTCGCCTGCAGCAGTTTTGAGGGACTTTTGCGCACCACGCTTCTTCAGCTCTCTTCTCGTCGCAGCTTGTAATCTTGGCAGTAGTCTGTGCTCGATGGTCGCAACGACATCTTGTATCGTGACGGTGTACTCCTTCTGGTATTCCTCGCTAGGGAAGAAGTCGAGCCTGACATCGTACTTTCTCGCCTCACCGTACCCGACACCCTTACCGATTGACTCCGTCACTGAGACATTGTCGACGATCTCAGCGAGACTGAGCTTGCAGATACCTTTAGCGAACTTCTTTGCATCATCGACAGAGATGCCAGGGTTCATCACCAGGGTCATGGCCGGAGTCGAGATGTTCGCAGCTGCCGTCATAACGATTTCTCGTAATCGAGGGATACCGAGCGTGACGTTCTTCGCAGCGTGACCAGCCAAATGGAAAGTGTTCAGCGTCATCTGTGTGGACGGCTCACCAACGGATTGGCCAGCAACGACACCGACTGCTTCCCCAGGCTCAACGACAGACTTCAGGTACCTCATATCCAGGACGTTATTGAAGTTCTTCTTGCTGACAATACCGTCCGGATTCTTCTTCTTATCCTTGATGAGGCGCTCCTTGTCCTTGTCGAGCCATTCCCGCGCATCGGCAAGCACTTTCTCTGAAATACTACCACCGTGCACACCCGGTGGGTAGAGAGACAGCGCAGGCTCACTCGCACCCAGATCACCTGTCTTTCTGAACTTCTTCTCGGCAGCCTTGGCATGACCTTTGACTTCATCATCCAGCAGCTGCTTCGACTCGTCCATCTGGTAAGTGTGGAAGAGCGATAGGTAGTTCTCAGCAGTGAACTTGAAGTCGGAAAGGTACTTCGCCTTGCCAATGTCGAGTCCATCTTCACCGTACAGGAA
Source organism: Dothistroma pini CBS 116487 (assembly GCA_002116355.1). Lineage (NCBI taxonomy): Eukaryota > Fungi > Ascomycota > Dothideomycetes > Mycosphaerellales > Mycosphaerellaceae > Dothistroma > Dothistroma pini. Next base: position 10,246 of record KZ108292.1, on the reverse strand, counting down.
CTGGACGACGCTACCGTCTTCAGTGTGCCGCACAGATGAATCGTGTTCTGCCCGTAGACCTTCCATACCCTTGATCAAACATCTCTGCAGGTATCCAGAACGAGATGTCTTGACTGCTGTATCGATGAGACCTTCGCGACCAGCCATGGCGTGGAAGAAGTACTCTTGAGGTCGAATACCCGTCAAGAAGCGATCCACGATGTAGCCACCAGCTCGAACGCTCGACTCAAATGGCTTGAAACAGGGCAATGTCTTGCCGCTGACCATCACCGGCACTCTTCGTCCTTCCAACACTTGCTGACCGAGGTTGCATGAGATCAAGTTCACGTTGACCTTAGAACCCTTGGCACCAGATGTGGTCATGGTCTGCATTTGATTTTTCGGAAACGGTTTCGTCAGACCTGCAGGCATGCAACGATTGGAGACATCACCACTGAGGTCTCTTGTGCTGTTGTTCATGAGCGAATCGAGACCCTGCATCTTTTCGTCGTCACGAAGCACATCTTCAAGACGCTTCCGTAGCTCTCGGTCGTCGCTCTTGGGGTTCTGGTCTTCGAGCGAGACGTACTTGGTGGCCACCTTGAGACCGACGGAATCCGCTCCTGCAAGGGCGGCACGCCTGTCTTCTTCTCCCTTCCTGGTGAAGATAAGATCTTCCACCCCACAAGAGAACGCACGCATATGCAGTAACTTTGTCAGAAGACGGCCGAGAATACTCAACAACCTTCCCGCAGCGCGATAGCCATACGCTTCATACACGGCATTGACGAGACCTCCAGCCGAAGGACCGATCTGCTTCTTGTCAAGAATGCCTTGCATGAGCTCACCGTCTTTGAAGATTACAACACCTTCCTCTTTGCCATGTCCGCCCCACATGGTCGCGGCAGTGGTACTTTTACCAGTCATATTCAAACCCGCGGTGCCCGCTGGCTGCAGATTCTTGAGTACGGTACTTATGACCTGCTTGCCAGTCCAGAGTGATTTCGGTTTTATGACTGCGGGTGGCACTGTCTCCAATCGGTGACTTTCGCAGTGACGGTCCTCCGGACGCAAAGCAGAGTAGAGCAGGTTCATGTACTCACCTCGTTCGAAGAATAAGTCTCGATTTGTGAGCCAGACACACATCGAAATGTGATCTTGAATGAGACCCCGCAGAGGATTACCAGCAGTTCCAGAGAGGTATTGGTGGTCTGTGTCTGCGATGAGAAGAGCTTCCGCTCGCGCCAGTTCGTTCTGGGGGAAGTGCATGTTCATCTCGTCACCATCGAAATCAGCGTTGTAGGTGTTACAATTGGCGTAGTGCATACGAAGTGTCCTTTCCCCTGGTAGGACTCTCGCTTTGTGACACATCATACTAGGCTTGTGCAGTGTCGGTTGTCTGTTCATGATGACGATGTCGCCATTATTCAGATGCCGATGCACCTTTTTCGGTCGTGCGCCATGCACATTGCTGCCAACGGATGGTGCCAGTAACGAGTTCGCAAGGGCTAATCGCTCATCTGCAGTCTTGTTCGCCAGGTTCAGCACAGCACCAGTCTCGCTCTCGATCGCGACCGCACCAGGCCAGACATAAGGTCCATTCTTGACAGCTTGCTGCATATCCTCATAATTGTGCTGATTCACTGGCTCCGGATATGTCAATTTGACTGCGAAAACGGGCGGCACGCCAATCTCGTTTGTCTCAATGTTCGGGTCGGGTGAAATAACGGTGCGCGCAGCGAAGTTGACACGCTTGCCCATCATATACTTCCTGAACATGCCCTCCTTCTTCTCCAGCTTTTGCTTCACGCCATCAGCGTTGCGTGCTCCAGCGCGCCCCTGTAGTGGCGACAAATTGCGATCTATCACAACGTTGACATTCTCTTGCAGCTGGAGCCACGCGTTCTCAAGATCAGCATATGTCCTCGCTCGGTACCTCGACACCGCTGAGGCGTCCTTGGTCGTCAAGTCTCGCTGTATCGCCGTTATCGATTCGCTCGTGGTGATGATGTCTTTGTACAGCCCGTTCTCTTGCGCCTCCGAGATCTCGTTGCTACTAGTCTTGGCCTCTGGTCGATATCGGTTCGGTGGGACTAAGACAGTCTCAAGGAAGAACATATCGGCGGATAGTCGTTCCGTGCTCTTCTTCAGGTCGATGCCATAGATCAGATTCATAATTTCAGCATCTTGATCGAAGAGCTGTTCCAGATGTGCTTTCACTTGACTTGGATTGACGTAGTCTTCAGGTGCCTTGCTAGCCGTCTCGGTGCCTGTTGACCGCTCTTGGGTGGCCTCATCCAGCAAGTTTCCACCAGCGATTTCCGGCTCGCTTTCAGAGCTGTCGTCCATGTCAACGTCGTCACCCTCCTCGTCTGAACTGATGTCCATGTCTGCTACGCCCTCATCCATATCGCGCTTCCGCTTCCGGCTTTTCTCTGCCCGCTTGAGCTTCTGCATCTCAACGACAGGATCCTTCGCTTTCTTTCCTTGCTGCACCATCGCGACATGGTCCTTCTCGGATAGCTTCTTCCTGAAGATTTTTACGAATCGGTCTTTCCGATATGCGTGGTTGATTCCACCACAATTCCCGCACTTTTTGCCCTTGACAACATCTGCCATGAACTGGCGCGTAATGGCAGTCCTGGCATTCTTGATCACCTCTGCCTTGCCCTCTCCAAGCGTGCCAGCCTTCTTCGCTCGCCGTATCGAATCTTTCCCAAATTGCTCGAATTGTTGTGTGATCGCTTTGACGTCGGCATCCTCCTCATCGTCATGGTCGTCAGATCCCAACGCCGCCGTCTGCTGGCCTTTGGCACTTCTGTACTCGAACTCGTCCAGTTCAGTCAGCTCCTTCAGCAGACCACATCTCACCAGCCTCAGTTTACAGATATATCTCGCGACCAGCACTCTCTTCATCTTCAGCTTGCCACAGTATATGCATGCTGCCCGGAGCAGTCGCAGGACTTGTTCCATGAATGTGGGATGGTAGCATGGTACCGGCAGTTCGATGTGACCCGGATGACCAGGACATTGCGGGTTCTTCAGACCACACGATCCGCAAGCATTGTCACCGAATTGTCCTAGTTCTGATGTGTAGAGACCTCCAGGCACAGGGTTCAACAGAGTATCGAAGGTCGTCGCATTCGTTATTCGTTTCGCTGACAGTGCGCGAACATCCTTTTTCGACAAGTAGCTGAAGCTGACGCCTTGCAGCTGCGAGGAGATGGGCTGTGAGATGTTCATCTCTGCTGCGACTCACCCAACAGACCAGATGTTGTTTCGTACTGGCAATCTCGAGATTTTTTGGAGCTTTCGCTACCTTAGCGCCGTCTTGCCTGCAGATAGACTTTCGGTAGCGGGGACACACGAAACCTTGCGACTCATGCGATACTGCAGAGAAGTGCAGAAGACAGTCGCGAATGCACACTCCGCTGCCACATCGCCCACACAACGACACCATGACGGGCAAACGGCCATACGACACAAATGGCGAGGGAGGCGATCCGAAGAGACAACGCGCCGAAGACGGATCGCCGAGGCCTGCTGCCGCTGCTGCACAAAATGACTTGGACAGGAAGAAGCAGGAAACCGCCGCCAGGATGGCTGCCATTAAGGCCAAGATGGCTGCCAGTAAGGCGAACGCTGGAGGAGGAGGAGCACCAGTACCAGCACCCACAGCACCAAGCCCAGCACAAGCATCACCGGGTCCGGCCCCGGCAAATGGCGACGATGCGGCAGCGAAGAGGGCAGAGGCTCAGCGCAAGATTGCAGAGATCAAGGCTCGCATGGCAGCGAAGAATGGCACTGGTGCATCACCTGCAGATGGAGCCGCTGTCCCATCACCGCCAGCACGGAAGGAGCCAGACTGGAGGGCAGAGGCGAGGGCGAGGGCTGCTGAGATAGCAAAGCAGAACAGCCAGCAGAAATCTGCTTTGCTCACACCACCGCCGAGAGTAGATGGACGGGGAGCGAGGGGGGGCCTGGGTATTGGCTTGCATCCATCGCTGATGGGGGATGGTGGGAGAGACAGGAGCCAGGCCGGGCAGCAGGGACCAAAGTTCAGCACAACGAAAGGAAATCAGCAGCCCGAGAGGCCCAAGATCAACCCATATCTGGCAGCAGATGATCAGATACCGCGAGATGATCAGGATTCTGCTTTCGCACCTGCTGGCCGACGATATGCAGAGAGAAAGAGCAAGCAGCTGGTATTCGCCGAGAAGGGCAAGTACATGGCCCAGGCGAATGCGCTACGACAGCAGGCCAAGCTGGAAGAGATGAAGCGACGCATCGCTGCGGAGAGCAAAAAGCAGGAGATTGAAGAGGCGTCAGACAAATCATTCCTAGTGCCTGCACCGCCAGACGTGGAGTGGTGGGATGAAGGACTGCTCCCCGAAGGACAGAATACCTACGATGATTGGGAAAAGGAAGGTCGCAATAGGATTGAGACCGCCGACTCCATCATCACGAACCTCGTTCAACGGCCAGTTTTACTGCAAGCGCCGCAAGATCGATTCGTCCCCGCACCCAAGCCACTCATGCTTACAGAGAAAGAGCAGAAGAAACTGCGCAGACAAAGACGTATGGCAGACATGAAGGAAGAGCAAGCGAAGATCCGTCTGGGTCTGATCGAGCCACCTCCGCCTAAGGTGAAGAAGTCGAACATGATGCGCGTACTTGGTGAGCAGGCTGTGAAGGATCCGACCGCAGTCGAAGCACGTGTGAATCGTGAAATCGCACAGCGTGCCCATGATCACGAGAAAGCAAATGCGGACAGAGCCTTGACGGCCGAGCAGAGGGCAGAGAAGCTGAAGAAGCAGCAGGAGGGGGATGCTGCCAAAGGTGTCAAGGTGGCCGTCTTCCGCGTTGATGATCTCAGCTCTGGCAAGCACAGGTACCAGGTCGATGTCAACGCAAAGCAAGACGCGCTTACCGGTATCGTGATATTGAATCCGACCATGAACCTCATCATTGTCGAGGGCGGATCGCACAGTATCAAGCACTTCAAGAAGCTGCTCCTGAACAGAATTAAATGGACTGAGAACACGATGCCAGTCGGAGAGTCGAACCCTACCACATTCACTGGAACGACAGATGGCAGTAACGCCACCACGACCTCGACGAGCGTATACAGCACATCCGGTAGCCGAGGAACTGGGAGCAAGGCCGCTGAGTGGTGCAACCCGATCGATGAGAATGGTAAGTTGAAAGACCTTGCCGAGAACAGATGTGTGCTTGTTTGGGAGGGAGATGAGCCCGCAAGACACTTCAAGAAATGGGGGAGCCGAGCCTGCGAGACGGATGGTGAGGCAAGAGACGTTTTGACTAAGACAAAGATGGAGAATATGTGGACGTTAGCAAGGAGCAAGTAAACCAGGCATGCAGCTTCGTTGCACATCAGTGCTGTAGTAAGCCAGCGCTCGCCTGCGTGCAAGTATCGGTGAAGAAAGCGGCGCCACTGTAGCCTTGCGTTCGCACAGTTCGATATAGTACAGGATATGCACACTACCCCAGCAGTCTTCGCGATCAACCCACCACCCTCTCGCAACAACCTGATGATGTCCTCACGATTGTCGACCTCCACACCCGACATGCCTTACTCACAGTTAGATACTCAGATACCACCTCCTCGTCCTTCGTCCTCGCAAAGCCACTTCAGCTGGGCTACCGATAATATTCCCGGCAGCGCCCATGGCACTCCAACAAGCGTAGTGGACAGCGACTCTGACCGTCCTGGCGCGAATAGTCCAGACTTTCAGGATGGTCGAGATCTCCACCACCAATTTGAAGCACTCCTCCTACCAGAAGACCGTCGCCTCCGCAGCATGTTCCTGGCTGCGAACAGGGCTCACGCAAGGGGGAGAACTGCTGATGATGACGTCGAGAGCGCTCTTGCATATGAGGAGCACGATCGAAGGGTACGAGAGCTTGCGCAGAGACAGGGGTATCGAGTATACGAGCTTCCAGAGTCCCACAGTATTGTACTTGAGAATGGTCAAGTGCGTCTTGAGCCTTTGCAGAGCGATAGCCGAATGAGCGTAGGAAGGCTAGGCATTGTTCCGCCTTCTGTTTTGTTCGGGATGAGCATCGTTCTGATCATCTCTAATGTGCTTGCTTCAGTTTATAGCTAGCTCTTCCTGCTTGGGTGCCCGATAGGATGGTTGCAAGATGTTTTGATGGCCTTTCGACCTTTCTCCGCAAAGGCCTTTGTCTCGTCTCTACGTGAATTGCTCAGGAGGTCGCTATGCAATATTTCCGTCGCGGTGAGACGTGAGGTGAGGTGTTCCTTGAAGCGACTTCCTTGCACGACTCTTCTTCGTTTCTGCATCGACTTCCATCAATATGGCCTACGCTGCAAACCGTCTCAACAGACCAGTGTATGTCGTTAGTGGCGCATAGTAAGACTGATCAAGCACAGTTCTAAGCACCATGAAGCGACCGCACGCTTTACCGAGTTTCAGATATATCACAGCCGACTATATCTGCAGAAGCGAGACCAGACTCAGGCACTTGTAGCCTCGAATCATATCTCTCAGGACTTCTGCAAATTTCCGAATCATACAGAAGTGACATGAACAGACCATCTCAGTCCGGAAACCAGGTAAGTATTTAACCTTCGCCACACCGCTTTCTTCTGGTTGTCGTCCTGCCTGGATTCCTTCTTCCAGTCGTACTGCGTACTTATTGCGATCTGCTCGAGCTGTGCTCAAGCGTACATTCATTCATCACAATGTTCACTTCCACCACCCTCTTCGCGCTCGTCGTCTCGGTATCAGCAGGCCCGGTATTGTGGGACGGACGGGTCAACGACTACAGAACAAGTGCCTTCCTGGACGACTGGTCCTTCTCTAATCCAGTCGGTCCGTATCAATACTACATCCACGGTAGCGGGAGCACTAGCGACTACGTCAAACTTGCAGAAAGTTATAAAAATCCCGCCGACATGTCTTCGGAACAAGGAATTCAGATCAGCATTGATGGGACCTCATCCTGGAATGGTCAGACTATGATGCGGACGGAGATGATTCCACAGACTTCTGCGGCTATCAATAAGGGGAAAGTCTTCTACCACTTTTCGGTTCAACACACTGCCACGAACCCTCCCACCCAGAATGAGGAGCATCAGGTCTGCTTCTTCGAGAGCCACTTTACGGAGTTGAAGTACGGCCTGAACGGCGGCTTGAGCAATGAGCTGCAATGGTTCGCCAACAGCGAGAGCCAGTGGAGGGCTGCTTTTGAGACGGGAGTGTGGCATAATGTGGCGTACGGTATCGACTTCGATGCTCAGACTGTTTCGTTCTATCACTCCACCGGGGCGGATGACTTGCAACTTATAGTTGAGCCTGTCTCTGCAAATACATCATCGAATGGTGCAGACTGGCACCTCGGAATCCTACGCCTACCAGGCAATGGCGTCGAAGCCACGAAGGAGGACTGGCACTTCTCGGGCGTCTACATCGAATGCGGCGATGTCACCTTGAGCGTCAGCGGCCCCAGCAACGGCTCTGACACTTCCGCTCCACCAGCCTCTTCTGCCGTACCAACTTCTTCCGTAGCCACCACATCAAACCAAGCAGCCTCCAGACAAGTTGCATCCTCCACGGCAGTCCCAACCACCTTCCAGACCCAGACCCGAGGGATATCAGCAGGAGCCAGCAGCACCGGAAGCACTGCCATTCCAATCTACAGCAACAGCACTACCACCACAACTTTCGGCGAGGTGATATCTCTAGCTACGAACCTTGCAGCGACATTCTCCGCTACGGCAAGCATTGAGCTGACGTACACGCCCACGACTGGACCGACTTGGTATACGCAGACTGCAGCGCCATCTCCTGCGAATGCAGGCTGTGAGGAGGAGGATGAGAGGATTTGAGGCTGGGAATCCAGAAGGTTATACGTACTGTGTTGAGGCTCGATCGAGCTAGATATACTGGTTGATTCGTCATAAATGTTCGTTCGCCCCTTCTTGTGTTCCTCGTCATGATTTCCGTCGATTCCAGTCTTCATGTTCCTCACCGCACTATTTGGGCTCGATCCCGAAGCAGCAAAGCAGCTGCTTGGTCCACTGTGATGGCCGGGTGATACTAACCAAGCTCGCGGGCTGGTGGCAGCTTCAGCGACATCTCTCGCCGTTATTCAGCGAATCATTGAATTTCTTGCTTCCTCTTCTCACTAATCAAGGTTTAGGATCTCTGAAGCCTTATCAGTATGCTTGACGACACCATGGCTTCGAAGGTCTAGGTCAAACTGCACCATCTGGTTGTCTTTCGTCATACCGGCAGTCGCCCTTGGCTGGTAAGGGTCTGGCCTGTTGCTCAGGCTGCTGGTTGTAGCAAGCACCGTGCTAGGAACAAGTGATGTCTCGCGGTAGGCAATGCCACCGATTGGGACTCTTCATTGGCTCTGCTGCTGAAGACTCAGTCTTTGTTCGCTCGATACGGTAGGTACTGTATGCCATGTGCTTCTCAATTGGCATAGGTTGTCGTCGGTGCAGCGTAAGCTGGGCTGTTCGCCTTTGATGCGGCGCTGTTCTCCAGCAGCGCGCGACTATGAGGACCACCAAATGATGCGGATGATACGATGGTCGAATTCTGAGGGTCTCAGACATCGGGGTCCCGTCGTTGCGCTCTGATTGGAACCATCTGTACAGTGATGTGAATTGCAGTGTCTGAACTACTCGAATGGCAACGGCAGTATCAAGTTACTGACCAGGTTCAGCCACCACATCTCCTGCCCAACCAACACCACCACGAACCAATCAAGATGCAATTCTCCCTCGGCTTCCTCGCCGCAATGATCGGTCTCGCTGCTGCTCAGAGCCCCAGACCATCGGGCAACCGCGGCTGGTCAGGTAACGGCCACTGCGAGATTGATCTGGGCGCCAGTACGCAGTATCTCCAGAGCTCGGTACGACCAAATATCTGCTAACATTTTCGCCGCAGACACTTTCTGCGTAAGCAATGTCGCTCTCCAAGGCCATTCCATTGCGAGAAGACTAACTCGTGACCGTGCAGTGTGCCTCAGGAAAGGGCGGCGTTTTGGTCAACGAGACGCAGATAGGCGCACTGCTGACTGCAGCTCTTCTTCCATATCCATACTGACCCCCTGGCTTTGTAGTATGCGCAGAATGCTGGTCTTGGTGCTTGCGAAGGTGGACTGGGTACGGTCATGTGCTCTCACTAAAGCTGGAGTCACGAAGACCGCAACGGGTACGTGGCGAGGGTGTCGGATGCAGGAAAGTGTTTGCAGCTTCTACAGAACAGTGCTCTTTCCGGGAGTCATGCTCTTATCCGGAAAGTTGCACCATGACACCGTCGATCCGTCCGCTTTTCACACCTCTTTGTGCTTGAACTTGTTGCTTTAATGCTTGACGGAGACGCGTTGATGGCTCCGTCAACGCGTGTCGTTGTAGACATGTGAGCAAGACTGTGGTGGTAGATTCTTGTTCGTGTATGCTGCGATCATGCGAGCGGTGGTGCGAAGGAAGAGAGAAAGAGTCGGAAGTGGCTGGGTCTTGGTCTGCGTCCCGGTGTTGACGCCCGTTCATTAAACCCTTCATTAGACCAAATAAGGTCTTTTTCGTCTTTATCTTCAACACAACACGCCCTATTGGATGTAACTATGGAATTGTACGTAATAGCACTGCTTAGAATAAATAGAACGCGTTATATCTACCTTACTATTATATATACTACTAGATATAGAACTATAAAGATTTAAGAGATTCTAAAAAGTTATTAAATAAAGCTAAGATATATTATTACTACCTTATCGAAGGGAATATATACTATATAGGCGATATACTACTATAGCTCTTTTTCTAATAGATTTAGTATATTATATTACCTATATTCTCTACTATAAATAATATAATTATTATAAGGACTTCTATACTAGCTTTATCTACTATTATATAACTTAGGCAAGACTAGCCTAGAATAGGCTCTATACTAACTACTAAGCTAAGATATAAAACCTCTTTACTATAGA
>MWSO01000565.1:0-60572 GCA_002116355.1 Dothistroma pini CBS 116487 | reverse complement strand
ATACGAGAGCGCCACTGCCAGCACCCTTGTCGCATAAGCGTGTGCATACAGCTTCAATGAAGGATACGAACTGGTTGTGGTCGGGTTGTTGCAGCTGCGGATAGGAAGCACGGCGTCTGGAGGGACGAAAATGCACCAAGATGTGCGCCATCGCTACGGCGTTAGTAGAAGAGATCAGTATGGCTCTGCCATAGCCACGAATCAACCCAATTTACGCGCGACGCAATCAGTGTCTGCTTTTCCACTCTCGCATGTCTCCATTTGCACCAGTTCCGCCTCTTCAAGGTGCTAATCTGCCTGCTTTATCTCCTCTCGGACGTTCTTGAGCGTTTTGATTTACTGATTACCCGCTTCTTGAACGAACACTCGTTTCGTTGATTCATACTGTCAGACAATTTCGCAGCACAACACGGTAGCAGCGCAGGTTTCGTCGTATGTTCCCGGCGCTGTATACTCTGATATCCGCCAAGAACGGAAGTCGCACGCGAGATCAGCCGAAGCTATCGAACTTCGTGCCGGAGATAGAGCTATCTCATCAGCACGCCATCGCCGCAATTCATGTCGTTGACAAACGTGAGACTGCCGTAAGCTTCCACGAATTCTTCAACTTCCAACAATAATCTTAATGCAGTTCATGACATGGTAATGGAATGAAAAGAATCAATAAAGCAATACCACCCGGGACCACCTCACACGCCACCCAAGATCACCACCGTCACAGCCGTTCATCCCTCATCATGGCCCTCAACACCGAGGAAACCGCCGACGGTAAACACGACGACAGCCCCATAATCTCGATCGCCCCAACAGACTATGACACCTTCCCCAACCTTGCTTCCTCGAGCAAACCCTCAAATGGTCAAAATGACCTTTCCACCGACCTCCTCACTTCCGCCGAAGACAACGACCTCCAGCGCGGCCTCCACCAACGCCACATCTCCCTCATCGCCATCGCCGGCGCAATCGGCACCGGCCTCTTCCTCGGTCTCGGCAGCAGCATCCAGACCGCCGGTCCCCTCGGCGCCCTTTTAGGCTACGCCGTCGTTGGCCTGATTGTCTGCGCAGTCCAATTCGCCCTGGGTGAAGTGACGGCCCTCTTACCGGTGACGGGCAGTTTCGTGAGGCATGCGGAGTTTCTGGTCGACCCAGCCGTGGGCTTTGCGATTGGGTGGAATATTGTTTATGGGAATTGGTTGAGTGTGCCGGCGGAGATTAGTGCGATTTGTGTGCTCTTTCAGTATTGGACGGATTTGAATAGTAGTGTCTGGATTGTACTGGTTATTGGAGCGACGTTTTTGGTGGGGATTAGTTTGGTCAGGGTTTATGGGGAGGTATGTGAAGTCGTCCTGTAGGTTACGAGGGTGATGGGGAAAGTGATGCTAACGAGAGGGGACAGGTTGAGTTCTGGTTTGCGTTACTCAAGATTGTGTTCATCATCTTCTTAATCATCCTAGGTCTGGTGATCAACCTCGGAGGAATTCCTGGAGTACCTCGACTTGGATTTCACTACTGGAAGGATCCTGGCCCTTTCGTGGAATACATTGGATCAGGATCATGGGGAAATTTCCTGGGCTTTTGGACGTGTATGAGCTCTGCGGTTTTTTCTTTTGCCGGAACAGAATCTGTGGCTATGGCAGCTGCAGAGACCAGAAACCCACGACAGGTAATTCCTAGAGCTTGCAAGCGGGTCTTTGCTCGTGTCTTCCTCTTCTACATTTTGTCCGTAATCGTGGTCGGCATGCTGGTCTCAAGCGGTGATCCTCGCCTTGCTGATCAGTCCGGTACTGCAGCACAATCTCCTTTTGTTATCGCAGCTTCGGCGGCAGGTATCAAGGCCATCCCATCCGTCGTCAACGCAGTCGTGATAACCTCCGCATGGTCCTCTTCGAACCAGGCTCTTCTCTCTGGAACTCGTGTACTGTATGCTCTGGCACTGAAGAAGCAAGCACCCAGCATCTTACTCCGCACCACCTCCTGGGGCGTCCCATATGTCTGCGTCATAGTCCAGACAGTATTCATGTTTCTGGCATTTATGTCACTGTCGGATGGCGCCTTGACAGTATTCTACTGGTTCGTGGACTTGACAGCTTGCGGTGTGCTGATCAGCTGGATCGCGATCCTGGTCAACCACCAACGCCTAATTCTGGCAATGAAGAAGCAAGGCATACCCATGTCAGCATTACCTTGGCACAACGCATGGACGAAATTCTCAACACCCATAGCGTTGGCCCTATGTGTCATCATCCTGTTCACGGCGGGCTTTAGCACGTTTACAAAAGGCAATTGGTCGACCAGCGGCTTTGTTTCGAGTTACCTGGACATACCACTGGTCTTGACAGCATTCCTGCTGTGGAAGGTATTCAAGAAGACGCGATTCGTGAAGCTTGAAGATATACCGTTGCAGGATGCACTGGATGAGATTGAGCGAAAGCCAGAAATGCCCGAACCTGCAAAGAAAGGATGGCAGAAAGTGATTGGACTGCTATGGGACTGAGCGACAGCTGGACTGGCTGGTCTTTTCCCGAGCCTCCAACGATGAGACACGTGGTCTCAGATCAAGCCCCAGGAGAATCACAATCGATGCTGTGCCCTGGGTAAAGCCCACCACAACCCACCGTCCTCGGGCAAAGTAGAACATGCCCGCAATAGGTGGTGCTAGCCTTTGAGCACAGTGTATTGCGCCCACAATGCTCCTCATCGCCAAGCAAATCAGGTTCTGGTCGGCCGGAACCCAGCTGTCCTCGGTCAGATCTGCTGGGTTTGGCATTGCCTACTCTCAATTATCTCTGCCAACCGTTAGCGTGCCATTCGACGGGCGAACATTAAAGTGCTCTACTCACTCGATTCGTGTACCAGCTGGCACAGTCCGGATTGAGCCACAGATCTCGCAGTGCTCCTCATCTTGGCCCCATGTAAGTTTGCTGTACAGGAGATATTCGGCGCAGTGTTCCTCGAGGGCTGTCACCAGTTCTAGAAGCTTGTTCGTTTGCGCAGCGATAATCTTCCGCGGAATGCAGATGCACCGGCCTTGCAATATGCCGCTTGGCTCAATCTCGAGACCGCCCTTGCCCTGCGAGACTATGAGGCTGGAAAAATTCCGCTCTTTGTTGTCTGCGTGCTGGTGAGGAAAATACAGGAACGCTAGCTTGATGTGCTTGATCACGCTGTGGCTAAGTCCCTGGCCTTTGCGCAGTATAGTCGTGCAAGCCTCCGCCTCCTCTAGCCATCTCGACATGTCGTGGGAGACGCGCGGGTCATGCCTTGAGCGCTGGGGAGGGAGGTATGCCACGAATGTGTTGTTGCCATAGAATACCGGAAGGACTTCGTCGTAGAACTGACGGCATGTGTATGCGAGAGGAGGCGGCGAAGGTTGCAGTACGTGTGTCTTTCGAGTGGTTGTCTTTCTCGTGATTAGGGTTGCACCATCTTTGATCACAGCAAAGGCGAAGATGCGATTGCGGAGCTCGTTCGGCAGTCGTTGTAGGCGACAGCTTGTCGAGACGGCGGTGGTGTCTTGAGACATGTTTGTTGATGTATTGAACTTTGTGTCATCTCCGGCGGCGACTAAGGTCAAAAAGTAGCGAGGAGCGGCTCTTTCTGCCTTTAGACGCTACTAGTCGTGACTAAGCTCCACACATTTCGACACCTTTCAGTGAATGAGAACTTGCGGCAAACGCGCCTTCAAGTCGAGCAGTGCTATCGCCTGCACTAAGATCCAGGCCCGCACTCTCTCGCATCGCCTTCACCCCTGCATCTTCGAGGTAGAAGCTGAGCTTGCCCGTCATGTTCACTAATCCTGCTCCATTACACTGCTTAATCGCTTGTCTCGATCGGCCATGTTCAGCATTCTTACTCCATACCTTGCCCCAATGTCCCCACGCGTGAATCTCTTGGGCACGTCCACCGAGTGCCACTGTCTTTCGTCCGGCACACTGTGTAGTACTCCAAGGATCAGCTCGCCATCGCAAGTCACAACGACGGGCGATCGCTTATCGTCGAGAGAAATATTCTTCGCAGCTTCTGTCATCTGCTGGCGCACACGATCAACAGCGCCGTCCTGTTCTACACCAGACTCGATAATTCCGTGTACGAGCCATGGGCCATCTCGAGTATCCTGGGGTCGAAGGCAAGTTTTGTGGTCGAGTATGCTTCCGCGATCAGCGGACACACTCGATCCGGCCCAAGCGCTAGCGCTTCAAGGGATGGAGCGGGCAACCCGCGTCATTCACCTGCACGCTCATGCCTGCTGCATTGGGACCGAAATCGCAACTCTCTTCTATTGTGCCATTTCCTGTATGACCTTCTCCAACTTCTCCACATCATGTGCGAATCGTCCCAGAAAGCATCCGTCAACGCCATCTTTCAGCTTCCCGAAAGTGCCTGGGCCAGCTGAGCCGCCATACACTATCCTTGTCCTTCCTTTCCGACTCGCACAGAGAGCTTTGAGGTTCTGCGTTACTGCAATAACATGGTCCGCTCCAGCAGGCTCAGCAGCACCGATGGCCCACACTGGCTCATACGCCAGAATCACCTCCGCATCGTCCGGGATTTGCGATAACGCAGCCTCAATCTGCGGCTTGCATTCACTCACAGCAATGCCTACGGCATGCGAAGCAACCTGACCTTTCTTCTTCTCGCCGATGCAAACCAGCGGAATCATGCCATTCCTTACGATCGCAGCTGCCTTCTTCGCAACATCTTCATCGTTCTCTCCAAACAGCCTTCGTCGCTCTGCGTGTCCAATCTCGACAATCTTGACTCCTGCCTGGCTAAGGGTCACAGGGCTGACCTCGCCAGTAAAGGCTCCTTTGTCCTCGTGCCAACTGTCCTGTGCTCCTAGCATGACATTCGTACCTGCTAAGCGCTCTTTTGCTGAGAGGAGAGAGACGAAGTCTGGTATGACGAAGAAGTCGACATTGGCGGCGTCGGCAGCTGACGAGAGAGCTGCTACAGATTCGATGTAGCGGAGAGTTGATGGAAGGTCGAAATACATCTTAAGCGAAGTACCTACGATGCGCTTCTCGCGCTTTGAGGGCAGCGGCGGCATTTGTGACGTCTGGATGGATGTCAATCAATGGCGAGAATGATGTTCACTTACGATCGTTCAGTCGGTATGGGCAGTACTACTAAAGAAGCATGAGCTGTGGTCATAAGTGGAGTGGGAAGCTCTTGCTGAGTGAGTTCCACCCTCCGGACGATCCACGACCTCGGCAGACCCGATCGGCCATCCCGCGCCGTCCACCCTTCGCCTTTTCACCACATTTTCTGAAAACAACAAGATACGACGGAGAGCCCGTACATCAAACCGAGATCATGGCTAGCATCGTAAGTATCAGGCCTGGACTCTGCTCGTGGGCTTGATTGGATTATCTTTGCCTACTACGTCGTGCAATATCTGATTTTTCATAGGTCTGCTGAAATACACACAAGTTCGCCGCTGTCAACTCAGTGCATGCCACACATCGAGCATTGCAGGCTGAACAACGGGTGAATTACCCAACATCACCTCTTTAACAATCCCATTGATCTCCTCCACCAGTCGAAGATCTTGATTGCCGCCCTCAGGCCCCGAGAAGCCGCTGCAATTCCACAGCATTCATCGTGAACCACCTCTTGACCCGCTCACCATAGCGCGTCCTCCAACTGCCCTTGGCTCCCTGACGCATCCATGAAATAGGACGGAGCGATCGCAGAATGTATTCGACGACAAGCAGGAAGTTGGAAGCAGAATCGTCATCCTCCTCTGGCGTGCTCCTTAGATCACTTTTGTGTTGGTCGTTTAAGTATGCGGCTTGAAGACATGCCACGATGGACTCTGGATCATCGATACCACACGATTATATAGGGAACCCAGTGCTCCTCCCCCGCCAGATCTCGAAGCTCAGTGTGAACTTCTTGCATGTCTTGCTGAGCTGTCGGACTGCTCCTTCGATTCCGGCCCACGTGTACGGAAAGGAGTAGGGCTCGAGTGTGCCGACATGGAGTTCGACATGGGTTGGTCTGTCTTCTTCAAAGCACGTACGACTTGACGACTCGTTCCAGCGTGGCTGCTGCTTTGTCTGACCCTGAACCATCGCGTAGGAGTAGAGGGCCAAAGATCTTGAGACATGTGGTGCCGTAAAAGTCACTAACGAACTCCTCCTCGATCTGCTTGCAAGTGCTTACCATTGAAAAGACATCGACGAGTGTGTTCTTCGGGTCTCGCAATTCGATTATAATGATCTTGGTACTGTTTTCCGTGCGACTTCGTATACATGTTGTTCATGATCTCCCGAGGTTGACCTAGCACACGGCATCTGGGGACGCTTGCGTTCGAGGCCGCGTTCGAGGTCGCGCTAGACGCCAAATTCCAGGCTGTATTGGTGCTCGTCATACTGAACGTCGTTGATGCACCGCGCAAGGGATGATCTTGTGTTGAAGTTGGTGTAGGAATGCGTGACTGTCGAAAGCAGTATATACTCCGAACTTAGAATGTTATATTGGGGATCTCCGAGCGTTAATGGCGGAAAATTCACCAGCAACTGCGTCAGCGCCAGCCTAACCTAGATGTGACATCGCCATTGATGCAGCATTCCCGTTGAAAATACCTGATGGCGTACTGTAGTATGTCCAATGCGGAGTGCAGTTCAGGACGTTATCGGTCATGATATTCACTTTGTTTTTGACTTGCCAATAGTGAAGCCTTGCAAGTACTGTCGCTTACCACAGCTCAGCTCAAATTCGGAGCAGGTCTCGGAACCATACTTCAGTGGTGTACCATGTGTCTCAGTCGGGAGTGAATCACTAGGGCTCTTCGACCTCTCCATCATCCACTGCCTCTCCGGCATCTCCCGGCAACAGCAGGTCACGCAGCTCTTCCTCGCCTTGCAGAAACCACGTCGACATTCTTTGGTGCCATTTCAATCTGCCTTCACCTTCCTGCTGACATTACCATAATCGATGCAGTGACCGCAAGATCTTGCTCTCGAGATTAAGGACACCTTCGCCGAAGGTGTCGTCCCTAAAACCTTCTCGAATCAACGTATTCTTGAGCTCTGAGCCGGAGTAAGCTGCATCCAGCTGAGATGCAAGCGATCCGTGATCATCGACGGTGCAGCTGAATTGGACTTCTTTGAATGTGTCGTCTTCTTTGCCTATCTCGTAGCGCTGGAGATCGAAGGTCAAGGACATGCCGGAGCAAGCCTTGCTGATTCGACGGATTGGGGTCTGAACGTGGCTCCAGTCGAAAAGATACCGAACGCTTTTCGATGCTCCCTCTTGAATGGAGTTTTCCCAAAGTACACATTGACTACGCTGAGTTTCCGCGAAATTATATGATTGTCGTGCAACACTTTTGCAGCGTTGCATGCATCGATTGGCGACCAGAATTGGTCCTGTAAGGAGACGATTGGAGTCGCAGAGTCCCGGACCACTGTTCTGAAGGGAAAGGACGAGGAAAGAGAGCAGCTGCTGGCGTCGTTTCGTTTACCTGATTGCCGATTCCGAAATCGGTCGATCTCACCAAAAATCGGGTCGTTGATCTTGAGTCCATACTTGCTGTAGGAAAGGCTCGTCTACTCCTTCTTGATGTTGGCACAGGTGTTCGCAAGCGGGATCGCCTCCAAAAAATAAACGATCGCAGGCGTAAAGAAATTTACACCGGCTGCGTCGGCATGAGAATACGCCACGGACTCGTAGCTTTCAGTCCGTATTTCCGCTAGGAGTCTCGAGAAGTGGCACGGCTTGCCCTCGGTGTCGCGAACCGCGGGTGAACATGACGCTGTTGTGGCTCAATGGCCGCTGTGTAAGAGGCCTAAATCAAGAAGATTGGTGAAAATGGGAGGCAGTAAGGGCAGTGCTACCTCAGTAATCAGATCGCTGCTATCACTCGTGATGTGCTTACGAGCTTGCCAGGACTTTGAGCGCGGAATGGGCGCCAAGCCATCCACACATGCGCGTCTGAGTTGGAACAACGCAACCAATGCATAAATTTCCTTGCAGATTCTAACTCAAAGATTTGACTGACTGGGAGCTCGAGCGATAAGCAGGACCATGAAGTCTCGTTACCGCATCAGGTCTCACGTCAAACGCCAATGCCGCTCGGACGGCGGGAAAGTGCCTTGTCATCAGAATTCTTGCTCTCTTTGACCGTTGTAATGGAGATTGTGGGTTGCTTCTCATCCAGATCGACCCCCTCAATGACTTTGGTGGAACTTTCGCCGTCATCAAATAGCGTTGCAATCTGTTCCAGGGTAAGACCTCGTGTCTCGGGAAATGTGAAGTAAATTGTCGCGAGGCCCAGAAACAGCATGCCAAGGTAGAACAGCCAGTAATACCACCCAATACTTTCGATGGCGATAGGGTTGACGTACTGTGCAGTGTTAGCCATGATCTGTCAAAAGGATGTGATAACCAGATACCTGGTTGACAATGAGTAGAGCTTGCCCGACCAGGACAAAGACGCTGATGCCCTTGGTACGCATGGCGTATGGCAATAGCTCGGTTGGGTAAGCGTATGCCAATGGATTGCATGCGATATTGAAGCCAGCGTTGTAAAGGAAGAGGAAGACGATCACGAAGTAAGCCGCGACTCTGTTGTCGGCATCTTTGGCCACCAGCGCGCTGCTGACTACCGTGCCGATGTTTGCCAGAATCATGGAAATGAAAGAGGTCATCCACAAAGCACGACGGCCGATCTTGTCAGCAAGGATAGCGCCAGCGATACTGACGAGGAAGCTGAGACCAGTGAGCTTGAGTGATAGGAACAAGTGGGTCATGGATGCACTTACTTCCAGATTTGCATCCCACCATTAATGCCGGTCTGCTGATTAGCACCAGTGATTCCGACCTGTGTCAAGATTGGGGAGAAGTAATAGCTGATGATGCCCTGGCCACACCACAGGCAGAGCAAGTTCACGGCAACGGCTATGCCAACTCGTTTCAGGTTCGCCTTCGTATGCCATAGCACACGCCATCCTAGCTCGAGGTCCACCGATTCGGCAGCTAAGGCGGCCTTGATCTCATCCACTTCCCACGATACCAGTTCATCGTCGTTTGCGCCATTAGCATGATGCCTCAGCAGCAGTGACGTGGCCTCCTCTTCATGGCCTTTCGAGAGCAGGAAACGAGGCGATTCAGGAATCCAGCGCAACACGATCGCAATCAATACGGGAGCGACAAGTTGAATCAAGGACGGGATACGCCATGACCATGAGTTTTGCAGATGGCCAGAGCCAAAGCTACCCCAAGCAGCGATGATGGATCCAGCGTACCATAGTGTGTTGAAGAAGCCCAGTACTGTGCCACGCTGGCGGGGATGAGCCAACTCGGCGATGAGACTTGGTCCTGCGATACAGGTGAAGCTGATTCCGACGCCCAGTAGTCCTCGGCCGACCATGAACTGTGCGTAGCTGTGGGAGGTGGTTTGGATGATGCTTCCCACGGCTGTGAATGTAGATCCTACCAGTATGCCGATTTTGCGTCCGAATTTGTCAGAGCATATGGAGCCAGGTATGGCACCAAGAAACCCTCCGATGAAGATCACGGTCGTGACGAGGCCAGTGTCCGAGGCATCTGGATTTTCCATTGCTGAGAGCCATGGTTTCATAGCCTGAAAGCTGCCGATGACAGCCTCATCATACCCGCACGTGATCTGGACGGTGATAATGGCCAGAATCAATGCATTGAGCCTGCGCAGTCCCGGGTCCTTCCACCATTGCGGATGTGTGTTATTTGACAGCGTGTTCGTAGCATCGCCGATAGCCATTTTGCTCTGCAGATTATGAATGTCGGAGCGATTAGTGCTTCGAACGGGATTTAAAGGTTGAGGTAAACGTCTAACATCTTAGAGGAGTCCGGATTAAGATAGGCACGGCAGCAAGGCGAACATGTTACTACGCCAGCAGGCTCGGCACTGATGGTGCTTGACGCGATTAGTTTGGCCAACTGCTGCACGTAGATTGGGAACCATATCTGTGGAGACCATTGTTGTGAGGCTGGTGGATGAGATCAGTACTGTATGAAGCTACCAGTAGGCTTATCAAACATCCTGGTACGTACTTAGACCCCTGTCGAACTTGACCTCGATGCAAACCACTTGCACGTGAGCTAGGCCTATCAGTTGAATCAGGCAACTGAAAACCACATCCGGTTCGTGATTCGCATGATTGAAGCTCTGCAGCACGCAAGCGGGCACTTCTAAACTTCGGCAGATAACACATGGCCGCCGCACCAATGCGATACTTTCGACCGTTGACTTCCACGCCGGAGTAAGCCGTGATCCAGTCAGATTCCATCTCTCGCATAGAAATGGCCCACATCGCAGTCAGTTATAAGGTCCTAGTGACCGATCTCGCGGAACCACTGCTGAGTCTATTACTTTGACACTGTCTGACACAAAGCAACATGCCGCAACGAGAGTCGCCTCCGCCAGTGCCGGACACTTCTCTACAGTACGGCGATTTTCGCGACGACTTGTTCCGCGATGGCGTCGTAGTAGTGAAGGGCGTCGTCCCGAAGGAGCGATGCGAACATTACATCGAGCAGATGACTCAATGGCTCGAACGTTTCGCCTTGGGTTTTGACCGCAATGATCCAGAGACTTGGACAGAGGGACACTTGCCAGCTCACATGAAAGGAGGCATGTACCACGGATACGGTGTGCCACATGAAAAGTTCGTATGGGATGCCAGGCTGTAAGTATTGTATCCAAGCAGTCGGCGCGCAGAAGTGGACAACTGATGAGTGAAGTGAGCCTGGAGTCCTCAGTACCTTCGAGAAGCTCTGGAACACCAAAGACCTTCTCGTTTCGTTCGATGGCATAAACCACACATTGCCGTTACCGGAGGGGAAGAGAGTCGCTTCCGCGCCATGGCCTCACGTAGACCAGAACCCGCACCATCAAGGATTCCACTGTGCTCAGGGCATCATCAATTTTGCTCCCAATGGACCAGACGACGGCGGCCTTGTGGCACTCAAGCGCTCTCAAAATCTGAACGAAGCTTTTTTCAAGTGTCATTCTAAGGACAAGAAAGCCAAATGGGGCACTGTTCCAGATGACTGGCATGGATTCGATCCAGAAGAAGTCGAGTGGTTCAAGGAACGTGGCGCTGAAGAGGTCAAGATTTGCGTCGAGCCGGGTGACTTGATTCTTTGGGACAGCCGGACTGTCCACTGGAACGTGCTTCCGCGTTCCAATCAGACAAGGAGCATAGTCTGTAAGTAATGTACTTCCCCGTCGACAGATCGTGCTAAGATTCATCCCAGACGCCTGCTACACGCCTGCGGCGTGGGCAACGCCCGAGAACCTGCAAAAGAAGGGTGATATCTTCCGCAACCGACAGCGTACTACGCATATGCCGCACCGTAACTTCTGGCGAGTTGAGAAGATCTTGCGCTTTGGAAAGGATGATCCATATCACCGTGATCTGCCTTTCGAGGAGCCTGTGGAGACTGAGCAGCTGCTAAAGCTCGCTGGAGCGGTGGCATACTAAATGTTGGTCACACAGAGCCGTCCCTGGAGGCTGAGACTATTTTGGTGTGGATATGTCGTTCCATGAGGCTCGAGCGTCAAGTCTGTAGCCGAGCTCGAGGGTCTGCATTGAGCATCTCTTGTGATCTGGCGAGCTGTCTCGGTGAATACGAACATTGTCGTGAGAAAGTCGCCAGCACTTATCTCTCCTGCCAGGCGTGCTTTTAATGACGCAGCCCTGCGGAGATCCTGCTGCGTACATGTACTCTGTGCTCATGCATGCGGGACTTCTCGGTCCGAATAAGAAGGGATCATAGCACACTGGTACTAGCACTTGTTGCGAATGCTTCCGGGCGATGTCGTCAGGTGGGCATCAATGTTATGGCAATAACGTTGATGATTGTGTGAGCAAGGTGGAAGAAGCAAGAGGGAAAGCGAGCGCCGCGCGATTGTGATGCTTGATATGTCCGAGATGTGAAGCTAAGCCATTTCAAGCACAGATTGAATCGCGGGTCTGCGGAGCCTTGGCCGTTGTCTCCTTTCCCTTTCACTCTTCCACCTTTAGAATAACTCGCCATCGCTCCTCAATTCCACCATTACGGCCTGTGGCAGCTCGTCAACTGGGACTTGCTCCCTGCCTCCGAATAGATCAGCCTTGCCCATCACATACCCTAGGACCTTCTGTGGCTTCAGCCGGATACAATACTCATGGCCGGCCTTCAATAACCGCACGGGATCCGTAAGTGGACTCATGTCTTCCATGTACTGTGCTGCCTTCAAAGGCTTGGACTTGTGCAGCTCAACGACGCCATCAGGATAGACCTTCCCCCGAGGCTCACATGTGCCAGGAAAGAGATCATGAGTAACGAAGGTCGAAGTTGTGAGATCGAAAAACTCGAAATGCTCTATGCGGAAGCCGCCTTCCAGGACAGTACCACTATCTGTCTCGCCGCGGAGCTCGAGAGTGAGCGTCGATGGTAAGGTCAAAGTGGTCGTGACGACCATGCAAAGCAGCTCTTCTGAGGAACGCCTGTGGGTGGTGTTGCTGACGGCGAAGGAGATGTTGACTGCTGGTGCTAGACTGCCATGTCAGCGAGATAAAGCAAAATCTTCGATGGCGTTTACTGGATGACATTGTTGCGTGACATCGGATCACCATGAGGAGTGGCAACGTCGATGCACAGTTGGCGATGACTTGAGCGCTTCCAAAAGTGATTGACCGCCAAATAATGTCGGCGATGGTACTGACAGCTACTGACTATTCGACGCCAGGTTCGGCGTCCTATGCTTGCTGCGCCTTCGAAGCACTGTACAGCGTTGTCGGATAGTGGATACCGGCGGTTACACAACGCGGCACAGTCTCAGACAGCTTGGCAGAACCGAGCTCAGCTCCTCACTTGTTTGCCCTTTTATGCAAGGACGACTCCTAAGATAGATCATCAATAACATTGATCACTCCATGCTGGGACAGATATCCTGCTTGCTGAGCATGATCGGAATGCTCTCCGTGGTCACGCGGCTGAAGAGAAAGGAATTCCAGACAGGCAACCTTCGGCTTCTAGCCGCCCACGTCTACTCCTGTCTTTGAGACATCGTGCAGACACTGAGAGATCACCATTTCCATGACATTGCACACAAGGCTTTGCAGGAGGGACTTGGGAGTGATATGCTGGGGATGACAGCTGGGCAGTGTTGGCTCAGCTACATCTCATGTTGTTCTTGGCCAGTGTCGAAAGGATGGCAGTATCCATAGTGGAGGCTGTGTGGCAGTGTATCCCGAGCAGCGTGCAGCAGCAGCTGCCTGGACGATATGGACCAAGATTTGCCATAGACATGTCGAGCTGGAGGTGCGGCGTTCAGCCATTCATCCAACACAATCGAAAAGCTGTCGACAGTATCATCGCAACCATGAAGTCAAGCCAAATCGCATCTTTGCTCGCACTGATTGTAGCACGCGCTGCGTCGCCGTTGCCACAGAGTTGATACGCAAACTCAAGAAGCAAGCCAGACAATTGTACCAGTAGTAATACTCACGGTCATGCTAGTGCCAGTCTCCGCATCGCCCTACCCTGCTGCACCTACAACGAACGAGTTCCAATACGATGACTACGACGAGAATGACCAAGACGACAAATATCGGAGAGACAAAGTCCACAACGCCTTTGCCGGCGGCTGGGCACAGGTATTCCAAAAGGGGAGTGAGGTACGTTGAATGCGCTTCAACATATTGCAACGTTGTTGACGATACATAGTCTCTGGCAAACACAAACGACGATACATTCAATCGCTGGTTTTTCGACGAAGTTGTCAAGAAGAACGGCTCCAGGATCGACGCTCGTGGCTACATTAGCGGTGTGTGGAGGCAGATATTCCAGCTTGACCAGAAAACGCCAACACCAAAGACCGTTGTCTCGACCTTCATCAGCGGTCGAAACGACTACGGCGACAGTGGCAAAGGTGACTGCGAGGGATCTACGAAGGCCTACTTCTCTCGCGCAACCGGACGCCTACACATCTGCGATCTCGGCTTGACCTGAACGCCCAAAGCCAGCGAAATTACGTGCGAAGACCTAGGAGACAAGGTGAGTAAAAAATGGAGGCTTTAGTCGCGCTACAAGCCTGAAATCAGTCCCATGTCTCGACAGCAATGCAATCAATCACCTCCTTCCTCACCCACAAATTCCACCATTCCAACGAAGTCAGCGACAAAGCCCCCAAACAGCGTCGGCCACAATGGCGACGTTACAGACGGCCTCAGCAATTGCTTTCATCTGCTCAAAGCACCTACGGAGCCCAATAACCAGAAGACCTTCATAAACGCGGATAGCTACAAAGTGGTTTGCCATGAATGCGTGCTATAACAGCAAGTGCGGCAAGACTTTTGGCGAACCGGAGATAACGACGGCAGGTTTTGACGACGGCAATGCCGAGGCGGAGGAGAGTATCGAGTATATGCCGGAGTCGGTGAGTGGGATTTTCGCCGGGGTCTAGTATCGCACATTGCATTGAGGAGGGAGTCGATGGTGTATGTGGGGTTGACTAGGTCAGGGTAGTACTTTCTTCGTAGATGTTGTCAAAGTGTGTCACTCACTGAGCTACAGCGCGTCCTGTGACCAATCTGTCCTGCAACAAACTGTGTTCTGCAGGTATAGCCTCACGATGTTCGCTTCCTCCGCATCCCGCCGGATCCAACAAGCATCGCCCTAGTCTCAAGCGCGTCGAAGATGTACGCGCAAGCATTCCGACACGGAATGACGGGAAAACTTTTCGATATAAGCCCGACGAAATTTCCAAAGCTAAGCAGAGCCGCATGTCCTGACAAGACCGGGTTCCTTGATCTTCCACGAGAACTTCGAGATCATATCTATAGCGAAGCAAGTCATACCGGCCACGAGTCAGGAGAAGAGCGGCAGAGCGCGCCTTGATCAGAAGGCTGCCTTGCCTCAGGTTACTGCTCTGCTCTCACCAGATCCGGAAGGAGTACAAGGAAGAGCTGACAGGCCTATTCCCATTGAGACGAGCATTGCCATTCAGATCGCCGACAAAGGCGGTGACAATGATCTGTGGCAAGGTCAACCATTCAATGATCTATGGAAGTCTTCAAGTCCGTACAGGAGCTTCGGGAAAAGGCGTCGCCAAGGTTCAAACGTTGAAGCTCATATATCACGAAAGTGATTGTGCATGGCTACGGTCGCTAAGACCTATTGCTAAGTACGATCCTAGATAAAAGTATAAGCTGTTGCGACTCGAGCTTGCGCATTGTGCTAAGCATTGTAGTAGTGCTTGTACTCTTTATCCATGCGCTTCGTTCCTACAACCCGTGGCATTGTTGCGCGCTGCCTGGGCGAGGCGAGGATTCGCAGCTTTCATTGGACGGTGACCACATATGTTCATGTGCCGAGTCATACCATTATATCAACCTCTATCCAAAGTTTTCCCTCTTATTCCACGCTTCCGCTATCTCCAAATCTTCCACCCCGCCTTCTTCATTCCTCCCGTAGAATTTTCCCTCCCCAGGCCCTCTCCAGCAGGCCTCTCCTCCTGCATACTTACCCTCTTCCCAATCCCCCCACCGAAACCTAGCAACTGCACAGCCTTGCTCCCTCTCCTCGCGGGCGGCTCATCATCATACTCATCACTAGGCGTAAGACTACCCTCGCTATCATACCCATCAAAACCCTGCTGATTCCCATACCCACCGCGACGGGTACGCCAATTCCCAGCAGGATCACGCACCGGTGCTGCCGGAGCTCCACCAGCAGCTTGAGGGGCGGAAGTGCGGCGGTATCCGGATTGTGGATAGGGGTTGTTGTCTGCGCCGAGATCAGCTTGTTGGCCGATGGGTGGACCGCCTTTATTAAAGCCGCGATTGTAGGCATCGACGGAGTTATGCTGAGAGGTGGCGACAGGGCCGGTGGTGTTGGCGTTGTAGCCTTGCGAGGCGAGTTCCTTCCCGCCAAAGTAGCGGGGCTGACGTGGAGTGGCGTTTTGATGGCCTGTTCCGGTGCCGTTGATCGGGTATAGGCCTGAGTGCTGTCTTTCGATAGCTCCGCGGCCAGTCTGGGTGAGGCCCATGGCATTGGCGGCCGTGTTGCGTTCAGTCACTGGATCGAATTTTCCCTCATCGCGAAGACTGGGGCTATGGCTGCGATCGCTGCCTGCGTATGCATCGTGATGACTCTCGCCATCGACATGTGTCTCGCGCTTGCGACTCCACTTCAGTCTATCCATTAGACCAGCATGGGTGACTTTGCTTCGTGCCGGGACAGGATTGATGTCACCTTCACCCGAGTACCACAGTGCAGGCACAAGAAGTCTGTAAGGTACAGTCGTGCCAGATGGGTCATGCTGGTTTTTCTCCATGCATAGAGAAATGTCCAGTCCTCCCTCAAGATCGATATGTCCGACTTCGAGGTTTCCATCTTCGCCGAGCTTGGCCGCAGCTTCCTTCGCATCCTTAATGCCGAGATCTGTGGGTCGACGACGGAACGATGGTCGTCTCTCGCCTTGGGAGGAAGGTCTTTCACTACTGACGCCTGTGTCCGGGAAGTAATTGCCGGTGGAAGTCTCCCGACGTTGATCGAGACTGTTAGCTCTTCTCACGCCCGGCTGAGCATTATAGGGTCGAGTATGCTCTGGTGCCAGACTCACCGGGGGATGATTGCGGTCTTTCTTAGAGCCAATGGAGAACCGCCGCACCAGTGCTGCTGGTCCACGAGTCAGACTCGTAGTCCTCTTCATGCTGCCAGGCGGGTGATATCGGTCTTCTCGCTCATCGTCACGGGGAGAGGTCGCTTCCGCGCCAGACGTGACATCGCCAGCAGTGTCACTTCTTTCTCTAACAGGAGTACTGGGTGGTGTGGATCCAGGCAGGTATTCTCTGATGACACAGAAGTTTCTTCGCGGCAGGAGATGGTTATTGTTCCTCCTGCTGCCATCAACGTCGTGGCTGAACATAGGGATCATATCTTCGTCTGTCTGAGCATCCAAGTGGTGTACTTTGTTCCGCTTGTTCAACACATCCGCCATCACAACCGGTGGAGGTGTATTGACGATGGCACTGCTCACCACATTCGGCATATACCGGTGATCACGATCTTTGCTGATGCCGAGCTTCTTGTTGCTGTAGAACTGACCTACAGCACCAAGGTGGACATCGCCACCCAGAATGGTAATCCGTACGCTCTTCTCAGCTGCCAACTCTTGCAGCTCCTGGATGAACCAGTTTCGCTCGGCCTTGTGGTGCTTGGCAGTCCAGTGGTCATCGAGATCATCAAGGATCTCAACGCCACCATCGAACTTGTTGACAAAACCACCAAGCATTCCAGCTCGGCCAATAGCCTTGATGGGATCCATGACACGGCTTGTCAAAATGTTCTCTAAAAAGTTCAACCTCGGATATGCGATCGGCACACCAAGCAACACCAACAGATGCTTCGTCTCGCCTTCAATAATGTCCGCACGACAACGGTCGAACACCGTGTCGTACGTCTCTTGGCTTAGTATCTCATCTCGCATCCGTTCCGTCCGGCAGTCTAGACCCAAGAACGCGACATTGCGGCCAAGTGACAGGAACACGCTGCGACTCAGCTCGTTGATGTAGGGTCCAGGGCTCTTTCCAAGCAGCCAGCTTGGCTCTTCGCGTTCAGTCTCGGCTGATAGTGACTGATGCTGGAATAGCATATAATACTTGAAAGCCACGGCGCCCAGCCCAGTGAATACCCTTGTGCTCATAAAATGGTGCGGATAGCTACCGTAGCCATCAATAATATCATGGTCGTCCCATAGGTTGACCATCGGGACCTGCGAGTTCGCCATACCGAACAAACCTTGCGAGAACCACATCGAGTATCGCTCTAGATAGAACTGCTCGAGCTCTTCCTGCATGTCAGGCGTGAAGTCGGCAGAATGTTTGTGCTCGGGATTCTTAGTTTGTAACCATTCCTTAAACAGCTCAGTGTCCCGCATGGCAGCATCATTATATATTTGATCTCCACCACCGAGCATGACGTGGAATGGTCGGCTTTGATGGCGATTGAGAACATCACGCCACAAAGGATCAGGTCCGGAGAAGTTGCTTGAGTTCACGGACAGTGAAAAGCCGTTACAAGAGTGGAACATAATGTTCATCGTCTCGCCACGAGCCGGGACCCAAAAACCGATTGCAGGACCCTTGTTGACTCTATACGCAATGCGGCGTTGCGAAGATGCCAGCTCGACTTCGACGTTGAAACGCCAGAAAGTGTGGCCCTGTTCCGTGTGAAGGCGTGCAGCTTTCACATCGCGGTAGCGCCCGGCTCGCTCACCATCACGTTTCTTGATGCGTGACTTATCCTGGAAGGAGATGTGCTGAGTTTGTCGGCCGTCCAGTCCTGTGCTCGTCGATGGACCCAACACCGCGGGGCGCGTTGCGGAGTACAGACCATCGTTATTCTCTTCGCGACTTAAATCTACGCCTCCGTCGAGCTCTTGCACGGGACGTGCAAAGAGCGCTCGCCCAGTCCGCGAAAGCTTGACCTGTCCAGCTACAGGGTCTTCATACTCGGGCGGTAGTTCGTGGGCACGTTCGAGCAGGTGCTGTGGGGGTGGTTGTTGGAGATCCGCTGGCTGTGCAAATATTCGCAGCGTCGGCGTCGAAGAAAGGTCGGACTGCTCATCCTCCGTAACGATCATGATGCTGCCACGCCATATTTCCTTGCTTGTTGAACTCGGCGCGCTTCCACCCCTGGATGGCTGAGTTGCCTCTTTCCGGATGCCTGTATATCTCAACAAAGGACCACACTTCAAGAACAATCTTGGGTGGAATCCGTTCGCATGCTCTTCGTACGGTCCATCGAACTGCGCCATATTTGGGACTGCCTTAGCGCTGCTGGAACTGGACCGGCGGTTCTTCTCCCACCAAGCACCGTCGTCTTTCTGACTAGCTGTGACCGTCTGCTCAAAGTCCAGATCCTCCACTGTAAGTCTCGCAGTCTTCGCTCGGCGCCAGTCTTCCAGTGGTTTACTGGAGGCGTGATAGCCACGATGATCATGGTCACTTCGGTGAAAGAAGCCGCCGAATTTATGCTGCCTGCCATCGGGCATAGTCTGACTCTGACCTGGAGCTGCACCGAAAGCAACTTGCTCTTTTGCATGCTGTCCAGCAGCAGTCTGTGGTGGTATCGCATACTTGATAGGATCGTTGGGAGCGCTCTGCACTTCTGCTGGGCGGATTCGATCAGGATCCTGGTACGCTTCTGCGCCCTGCCGGTCTTTCCCACCACCGCCTAGACCTCCCATACGATCGCTTTGAAGCTGTTTCCGCGTGTCGTACTCATCCCCCGAAGGTGACCGCTTCTGCAGCTTTTTGCTTCCGCTACGACCCATGCTGAGACCACTTCTGCCACTATCGGGAGACTCCTGTGTTACTGGACTGATAGGTGCAGTCGCTGGAGCATTCTGCATCGAAGACTTTCGTCGCTCATATGCAGCTTTGCCCCTCTCAGCAGCACTGTCATGACCGGAAATGGTAGCTCCGGTAAAGGCAGCAGCCGTAGCACCAGCGAAACCTGCATCTCGAGCTCGATACTTACCACTTGCAGTCCTGTTTAGATCCGTCGAGCCTCGAGGCGGTGCGTCGTCGGAAGGCGAAAGTGGTGATACCAATGCGCGTGCATTCCGAGCGCCATCTGGCCCGCGATCGTATGGCCGAGGCTGATTAGCCACCGGCTGCGCATGCCGCTGCTTTGGTGACTGACGCTGTTTGTTGGGCACTGGCGACATCTTCAATGCCTGACTCGCTTCATGGAACTTCTGCGCGGGCGAGTAAGGCTCCGAGACCTGCCTGTTCCTGTCCGTATTTCGCTGCGACCCACTCGACCTCTTCGCGCCATCGCTGACCACTCTGCCCTTCTCACTGCGCACCGTGCCTGGCCGTAGAGGCTGACCTTCTCCCACTGCGCTCGCCTGACTGTTCTGCCTTGCTCTATGCTCTGCCTCTTCGACTCGTGCCCGCTTAGCTTCCTTACTCAAGTACTCGAGGTTCTGCAGAGGACTACGGTCCGGCACTGAGCCTCTCCGTATCGTTTCCGACATGTTCGACGTATTGCTCGCTTGCCGCGTTCGGATGGGTTGCGCCTGTTGAGTGGTTCGCGGCGACATGGGATCGGGGCTCCAGGGTTTGGTGCGCACATTGTTCGGGACGTAGCCTGGATCGATCCGTAAGGGCTGTTGCTGCGGTGAGACCGGCAAGTCCGTCTCATTGACATGCTGGGTCTTGGCGAGGTGTGCTGATGTGGTCTCCGGATGCTGGCTGAGAACTTCTTGCACGCTTCTAGGAACCTGACTATCCTGTAGCCCGACTACCGCTGCTTCACGATTCTTCTTAGATGCTGACCTGCCAACGCCATTGGTGATCGGCACGAGAGGCTCGCCATTGGTTTTGGTTGTGCGATCGGAGAAGGAGCGTCTATTGCCGTTGTCGAAGTCGCGAGGGAGAGCAGGAGGTGCGTAGTATTGGTCGGGACCTTTGTTGAGACCGTAACTCTGATTCGCCTGTATGCGCGCTGTAGGAATGGGCGCGGCTTGTTCGAAAAAGCCCGTCTCCGGGTTGCGGTTCCACAGCCCGCTCTGCCTTCGATCGGTCGCCATGGCGCGTGGAATGATGTCCTATAGCCCGCACAACATGTGAAGCTGTGGTATCAGTC
Organism: Dothistroma pini CBS 116487; assembly: GCA_002116355.1. NCBI lineage: Eukaryota > Fungi > Ascomycota > Dothideomycetes > Mycosphaerellales > Mycosphaerellaceae > Dothistroma > Dothistroma pini. The sequence continues at coordinate 39,938 of MWSO01000565.1, read as the reverse complement.
GGTGCTTCCTCCAGCTATGCGTTCAACGCTCTTGATCAAAATGTCAAATATCATCTATGTCACGATTTCTTACATGTATCGTTGCAGTCGTCAATGGTGTCGATCGGCAGTCGCGTGTCGCATTGCCAATAGGGGCGAGTCAAGACATTACGACGTTAGAAGAACAGCAACTCCCAGCGCTATAGGCTGGAGTGGCTGGCAAGGTCAAGAGGAAACCGGGGCAGCAGAACAGGATTCAAGTAATATGCTTGGTGAAGATGGGTGGCTGGCAAGCTGCAGGAAGCTCCGTTCAGTTCGGCTTGGAGAGATGTCATTCGCGGTTCACTTCCTGCTCGCCAGCGCTAAGCGCTGGGATGGAGTGCAGATCTTGATTCCGCCGCCAGCGTGCGCGGCCATCACGTGAAGTGATCATTGCAACGAAGAACTGTGCTGAGGCATGCATAGAGTCCATAAATCTTGTGTCGTGGTGCCATGCACGCCATCATGGCTGTGGAGAGAGGTCCATGCGTGGCTTTGTTGAAGATGGCGTCGGCGCCGTCAGCGGACGGGTCTCGGTACGGGTCTACCGAATGCCCTTAGTCCTTCCTTATTCAGGCTCGTCTTCGGCCGTCATCGCAGAGTTGACACCTTCCACTCGGCATCTACAGCTCACGCAGGGAGGACTGCGCGCTATTAGCACCAACATATCATGTTCACCGCGGCGACCATGCACATGACCACCAGATGAATGACCTACACCACGTCCGGTTCCACATTTGCGATTCAGCGACACGCGCGTCCAGCACTGCGGCCGAGTTCTTGACATGATGAAGTTACTTTGGGGCTTGTTACCTCTACTGGCATCTGTTTCAGCACAGAACACGCCACACATTCTGGATCACGAGGCACACGACTATTACGCGGTGCATCTATCACCCAGTATACACCCAGAGACAGTTGCGAGTCAATTAGGTCTGCTGTACCATGCTCCATTCGAGGAGCTCAAGGACCACCATATATTCAAGGCGTTGGGAAAGCACGAGCATGATCATATCAAGACACAGAAGGCCGACTTGAAGCGACGGCGGCGGAAGCGCGAAGCAGGCGCCGGATTACCGCACGTGCTGGACAATGTGCTGCTGTCGAGCAAGCAGGACCTCAGTAAACGATTCCCACTAGAGAAGCGCATAATACCGGCAGAGAGGCAGTATCAGTCGTGTAAAGAGGCGCTCAAAGAAAAACGACAGAACACCCAACTTGGCCAATCACAAGCCGACCCAGATGCAGTGCAGAAGGGGTTTGAGATCGCAAAGAGTCTAGGCATATCGGATCCTATCTTTCAGGAGCAATGGCATCTGCACAACACCATCGAGATCGGGCATGACATCAATGTGACGGGTGTGTGGGCGCAGGGCATCACTGGGAAGAACAAGACTGTCTGTATTGTGGACGATGGCTTGGACATGGATAGTGATGATCTCAAGGACAATTACTTTGCTGAGGGCAGTTGGGATTTCAACGATCAGGGGCCAGACCCGAAACCACGGCTGTCTGACGACAAGCACGGCACTCGCTGCGCCGGCGAGATCTCCGCGGCGAGGAACGACGTCTGTGGTGTCGGTGTTGCGTACGATGGCAAAGTGTCTGGCTGCCGGATTCTGAGTAAGGTCATCTCGGACGCTGAGGAAGCCAAGGCCATGAACTACAAGATGCAGGACAACCACATATACTCGTGTTCATGGGGACCACCTGACAACGGAAAGTCTATGGAGGAGCCTGGTATCATCATCCGGAGAGCAATGTTGAATGGCATTCAGAACGGTCGAGGTGGCCTGGGAAGTATTTTTGTGTTCGCAATCGGCAACGGCGCAGCCAACGACGACAACTGCAATTTCGACGGCTACACGAACAGTATCTACTCTGTTAGTGTCGGTGGCATTGATCGCAAAGGCCTTCATCCTTACTACAGCGAGAAATGCTCGGCTCAGCTTGTCGTCACCTACTCCAGCGGTTCGGGCGACGCCATTCACACCACTGATGTCGGGAAAGATTTGTGCTATGTCAACCACGGAGGCACGTCTGCTGCTGGACCACTTGTCGCTGGAATTTACGCCCTGATGCTGGAGGTCAATGAGAAGCTTTCGTGGAGAGATATCCAATGGATCACAGTCATCACTGCCGTGGAGATTGATCAGCCAGCTGAGTACCAGATGAATGAGGCCATGGAGAAGAACTTTAGCCACCAGTTTGGCTACGGCAAGGCGGACGCTTACGCTATGGTTGAGCTCGCAAAGACGTGGAAGTCCGTCAAGCCTCAAGCCTGGTTCTTCAGCCCGTGGCTTCACGTCAAGCATTCAGTTCCACAAGGCGAGCAGGGCCTGGCGTCCAGCTTTGAAGTTACCGCGGACATGCTGAACAAAGCCAATCTGGAGCGCGTAGAGCACGTCACCGTTACCATGAACGTTGAGCACACTCGTCGTGGTGACTTGTCCGTTGAACTGAGGAGTCCTACGGGCATGGTCAGCCACATCGCCACAAGCCGTAGGTCTGACAACGCCAATTCAGGCTACGTGGACTGGACCTTTATGAGCGTTGCTCATTGGGGAGAGTCTGGCGTCGGTAAATGGACCGTTATTGTCAAGGACACAAAGGTCAACGAACACAGCGGCACGTTCACGGACTGGCATCTCAAGCTCTTCGGTGAAGCGATCAACGGGGACAAGCAAGAACTGCTACCACTGCCGACTGAAGACGATGATGATAACCACGATGTATACGAAACCCAAACTGCTACTGCTCACACGACCACAGTCGCCATACCAACAGAGACTGGCGAGCCTGAAGGCAATCCGACGGATCATCCTGAACGTCCGACCAAGCCTAAGCCGACCTCGACTACTGCGAGGCCAACACCTACCCCCGACGTCACCGATGGCGAGGAGCATTTGGACGAGGTCGCCGAGCCCACTGCAACCTCCGACAGCAATTTCCTCCCGCACCCGTTCCCGTCCTTCGGCGTCAGCAAACGAACACAAGTCTGGATCTACGGCGCCCTCACCCTCATCGTCTGCTTTCTCGCCGCGCTCGGCGTTTGGGCATTCTGCTACCGCCGCAAGAAGCGTGTCGCACGCGATGACTTTGCCTTCGAAATGGTCAACCAGGATGACGCCAACGATGACAGCGCAGGCTTGCTCAATGGGCATGCTGGCCGGCGGAAGAAGAGGGCGGGAGAGTTGTATGACGCGACAGCTGATCTCTCGGAGGAAGATGCTTTCGAGCTGGGAAGTGATGAAGAGGACGAGAGTGAGGATGAAAGGGGGAGGATGAGTAGTGGTGGAGGGGGTAGAGATGAGAGGTATAGAGATGAGGAGCCTAGGGAAGAGGGCACGGATGTGAGGTAGTGCATTGTTGAAACTCATAGCGATGCGTTTTGGGTATTATCCGAGCTGTATGGCGCCCCGGAACCAGTTAGAATCTCTCGAGATGTTCGTAAAAGCTACGTGGAGGCTCAGAGAATATATGCTCACCCTTGATGGGTCATGCAATCGTGCGAGATGGAAGCCCTTTGAGGTTCGATGTTCGCAAGTTCACGAAGTTCATGTCCCCTGCAGTGCTTGGCGTTGTTGACATGGAAACGGCGTCAGCAAAGTGCGTGGTCTGCTCGGCGGCCACAGCGCCCGGAGACAGTTTGACGAGCCTTGATGAATGTCCCTTGCTTCACTGACAATCTGATTGTGACATCCCACCAGACACACTCTATACGCAAGATCAAGGGAAACAATCGAATAAACCAGACTCTTGGCGAGAAAGATACATCACAATGGTACGTGTTTACCTCCGCCCCTCGCAGCATAGACCCTGCGAGGAGCCGCTTCCTCGAGAACCAGGCGAAGTCAACAACAACTCCGCCGCCAGCCAAACACTTCTGCGACTCCCTTTTTTTCGCCTGCAAATACTTGAGGAACACTCTTCTCACCCGCAGAATCATCGCCCAACGCCGCAGAGCCCAATCCAACTAACGCGATGGCGGAGCAGGCACAAAGCACCAACTTCAAGGAGGCCTTCTCACTCTTCGACAAGCGCGGAAACGGTCGCGTGCAGATCGACTCCCTCGGCGACCTCCTACGAGCATGCGGACAGAACCCAACACTTGCTGAGATAAAGGATCTCGAGCACTCGGTGGGCGGAGACTGTAAGAAACGCCCCTCCCGGCTATGTCAACGCGCGACAGACCGGACACTAACAGTTCATGCCCACAGTCGACTTTGACTCCTTCACACGCGTCCTCAACCGACCAGGCGGCTTCCGCGACCCAGGCGAGCCCGAAGAATACTGCCGCGGCTTCCAAGTCTTCGATAAAGACCTGACCGGCTTCATCGGCGTGGGACAGTTCCGATACATTCTCACGAATCTCGGCGAGAAGATGAGTGATGAGGAGGTGGATGAGCTTTTGAAGGCGGTGGACACTAGCAGCGGCGAGCTGAACTACATGGGTAATTGGGAATAACATACTTGGAATCTCCGACGTGACACTGACAGTGGCATAGATATGGTCAAGATGATTCTTCAGAACTAGAGGAGAGCACGCGACGATCCGTTTGCTTAAATGGCATTATGAGCGAGGACGGCGTTTCGGGTGGGGATACTGAGCTGGGATAAGATGCACCATGGAAGCTTGCGTGCAAGTTGAACTCTTGTATGAGATGGGGAGAGTGACGCTGTCACGTACATTTTGAGATAGTGCACGAATACGACTGTTCAGAGGAGTTCCCCCGTGAGCATACAACAAAAGCGCGTCCTAACACAGCGCGCTCGATCGCGGAGCTTCTGGCGCAAGACCACTAGTGCCAGAGAATTTGAATTTTGCCGGGGAACATGCACTGCATGATGCGCCGATTCTACGGGATTATACTATCTATCAGCGCATTGCAACTAAGAGCGCTCGACTGTGGAGCTTCTGGCACCACAGCAGCAGTGGCGAAGAAGGCAGATGTTGACGAAGAGTACGCGATGCCTGACGCGCTTATTTGGGAAGTTATGCTGACTACCTGCGCGCCGCTCCTACGAGGCTACCCTACGACCATATCGGCTTGGCCACACACGATATCCACACTCTCCAACCATCCCCACACCATTACTTCGAATTCGACCTCTTCAGTCCTATTCTCTTAATCCGCTTAAGCAGACTAGTCGCCCAATTCGACTTCGGTAACTTCTCCTGCTATACTACGTTAGCTTAAACCCAACAACACAGCGGCACGACGACAACCCGTGCTTTTCTGGGGATGGACCATAGCACGACGCGATGACTTACCTCACTTGGCGACTCCTCATCCTTCTCAGCCTTCTCAGCCGCCTTAATCGCCTCCTCAAGCACCCCAGCCTCTTCAGCCTGCTTGAGAATACGCTCCTGCCAACTGCCCCAGTTCTTGGCGTTGGACCCCAGTTTGATGCCGCCGGCTGTGGGAACGGCGGAGAGGTTCTCAGTGCCGTGGCCCTCGCTGGCTTTTGAGGACTTTTTGGCCGGGGAGGGCGCTTCGTGCACTGCACTGACCTCCTCTGGCGCTGGGGAGGATGAGTTCTCAGCTTGAGGACGTGAGGGTCCGACTCGGCAGGGCTCCGACAGGGAAGCCGCTTCGTGCACAGCATCCTGAGCATCAGTGAATGCTACTTCCTGCACAGTCGCCTCAGATGAGGCAGGCGGAACGCTCATTCCGAAGGCTTGCTGGAGGTCTGAGACGTCGTAGCCTGGCGACGCATCAATCGCCTCGCGGTACACGAAGCGGTCACTCACACCGCAGCCTTCTTGGCTGAACCAGGGTGATGGCACTTCCTCGACGACCTTTTCCACATCGTCGGTGGAGTAGATGGAGGAGGCATCATCCCTGGTCAGTACGCCTGAGTCAGGGCAGGAAGGTGTGCTGGCCTGTGCAGCGGAAGCTCCGTCGTCGAAAGCACCAGAGTCAGGGACGGAAGCTGTGGCAGCGTCCATGGCCGGGATGCTGGCGACGTAGTCCATGTTGGCCCCGTACTGGGCCTCGCGGTGGGAGCTGTATTCCTCATCGCGCTTGAAGAGGGGAATGTCGGCGATGTGGTCGAATTGATCGAGGTAGGGATCGGGTACAGTGGTGGGCCGAGTCGGTGTGGTGGAAGTGGAGCGGCTAGTGAAGCGCTGAAAGAAGTTGGTTCGGGAAGCCATTCTTATGTTGGTTGGTTCTGGGGTCGGGAGCCGGTAGTGTTATTGGATCTGGATGTTGGTATGTGAGAGAGAATATGAGATGCACGAGGCGAAGATGTACTGTCTTCGTTGAGGACTAGATGACAGGTGAGTTCTTCTTTGAGAATTGAGGACTTTTACTAATGCTGGACCGTAAAGGCATCCCAACGATCGACAGCTGCTAAGCTTTGAGGACAGCACGTGCAAGGCAGCGCTTCGCGCATCGCGTAGTCCACAGTCACAACGAGACTGGCTATGGTAACGATGCACGAGTCGCAGTCGTTGATGGTTTCGAAGCGGCGAAGCGCTCCGCAAGAATTTTGACCTCGTGAACACGCGACCAATCTCGGCGAGAGAACAATGGGTTAAGCTGCCAGTCCGCTGCTGGCTATGCGCTGATTATGTTTGCAGCTCGAGACAAAGTTTCTTCCATGATTCCACGGCAGCAATCTTGTGAGGAATGACAGCAAGCTACTGAACATGCACGTCGAAAGCGTCACGTACCCGGAAATACGCTGCCGAACCTCCGAAAGTGTACTCCAAGGGGATGAACCATGTCATCTCAACAGGTATCTACACTGGGACGCGTCACCAAACGGCTTGATATCGTTCTCAACTCTACCTCGACGCTAATCGCTGCAATAGAGGCACTAGGTGAAGTCCTCGAAGAGTGCTGGACGATCGAGAAGACGCACATGGCTTCCGACGACATGATGACCTTGGCAAACACCGTCCGCGGCGCATTAACGTACGTGGCAGCACGTGCACGCGGATCTATGCCAGGCATCTTGTCGTCGGTCTTGCACAGTCTGTCTCGAGCATGTTCGACGGCGAAGAGTTTATGCTCTAGCGTTTGGCGGTGCCTCTACGAGCAGATACTATGTTGCAGAGTCATCCTTGGCTGGGAGGGAAGTAGTGGAGCGGCATAGGCTTGTACTACACGGGCCATTTTGAGTGAATGAATGCAAAGTGGCGGCAAGCGATCTTTGTATATATCAGTCGAAGCTTCGACGTTCTTCTCGAACTCATCCTCAAACATCCAAACCACTGACTTATACCTCCATACCACCCCCCTTCACGACCCCGGTTCCCCACCACACCACGCACCATGCCTCCCAAAACCGCCACACCAATTCCAGGCACCGAACACGTAACCTACCAATCCCAAGCCAACCACCTCCACCACCTCTACCACTCTTTGACTGATAACCTCCGCCTACCCTCACCCTCCACATCCGCCCGCATCACAGCGAGCGTCCGTCTCCTCCGAAGCCGCAGGGATATTATCCGATTAGATCGGAGGAGGATTGGGGGATTGAGGTTCCTCGATGTGGGGATGATAGAATTTTGAGACAGTGGGCGGTGGCGGCGTATTTGGAGTTGCAGCACTCCAGTGCTTTCTTCGGCGAGGTCGTGGATGCGGCTGAGCAGGCGTTGCAGGTTTGTTTGGGGGATGAAATGGGGATGAGATTGGTTGAGGGAAGCAAGGGGATGGATGCTGTGAGGACGCCAGGCCTGAGTGGGACGGTGGAATTGCAACTTCCGCCGGTGCCGGACGAGGAGGTGAATGCGAGTTGGGAGATTCAGATTGCGTCGAGTATGGTTTATTGCTTGATCAATTTGGCGGCGGTGTTGTCGAGAGCATTTGAGGGGGCTGAGGTGAAGATTTGGGCATAGAGGGTGGAGCTTACGGGGAGGGATATGGTGTGGAGGTTGAAGGTGCTGGAGGAGTGGACACAGGAAGAGACGGCTCAGGGGTGAGATCAAGTGCTTCTTTATCGCTCATCTTGGCCATGCATTGGAAACGAAGATGCTGGAAAGTCTAGAATTCTGGCACCTGGCCATACGCGTATTTCATACCCATCAAGACGCCGGTAGTTCAACAGGGTCTCGCTGCAGAGTCTTGCCTTCCAGCTCGGAAAATTTGTGCTTGTAGTCTCTCCCTCCTTGTTTCGCGCTCGTCGGAAGATCGTTCTTCCCATCTGCTCCGAGCTCGAAACGGCTGTCGTGTCCGTGTACCTCCGCCATGGACGCCACTGCTCCTTCGGACGTGCTATACAAGGGCTTCTTTTGTGCCTTTCCTCCTTCGTAAGAGGAGGAATATCAGAGCTGCGACAATGGGCAACCCAGCCAAGACCCCTATCACTATCACAATCCCAGCTATTGCACCTCCCGATCGACCATCATGTGAACGTCGAGCTTGTCCTGGAAGGAATATGAGCACTCTGTTGAAAAGTTCTGCACGAGTGCGTGAGACCGAGCTCGGCAGACACTTGGCAGGGAGGTCGTTGTTAGGTTGCTGTTCGGACCGGGAAAGGCTGTTGTTGACCAGCCTGCATACTTTTCGACAGTCGAGAGTATGGCCGATATGCCAGGCTGATGCAGTGTTGACAGGCAGCTGCCGTTATCGCTTTGCCCTCGCAAATGTGTGTTGTAGTTCAAATTGAAGCCGACCAGAGCGCAGACATGGTGGCCTAGCGCGTATTTGTCGGAATAGTTGAACAACGCAGCTTTTCATGTGCGGCCGGACCACGCTTTCCGCAGGATATCAGCACATGATGTCGCTTTCAGCTTGTCGCCGAGTGGGTACAACTTAGGAGGTACAAGCTCTTTGAAATCTGATGGCGCTTCAGCGCGGGCAGCGCGGCAGAGTCTCGCGCTTGGCCCTAGGAAATCTCTCCCTAAAGATGGACCCTGTCGTGCGTTGCGTGTCGAGGTAGGTATCGCACTTCTTTGCATGTGCTCGCAGTCGGCATCCTTCTTCAACTTCCGACGACAGCAAGGATGGGCGCCAAGCCGAATGGCCGGGACTTACTTCCTGCAAACGCACACCTTACCCACCAAGATCACATTGTCCTGGACAGCCTCTACGCCGACATACAAAATGGGACAAACACGAGCTCAGGCAAAGGCCAAAGCCATGACCAAGACCAGGAAGCGCTGGAGCGTCTGCGTGCGCTCAACAATTCTTCAGATCCAAATTTCGAGCCGACGGTGCTGTCAATGTACGACAGGAAAGACATTCCAGCATGCATCAATCGCTGGATCCTAGACCCATATGGCCGCATCGCGACCAAGATCGTGCGGCATCCTACCGACGTGGTGTTCCTGACACACATACTCTGGAATATGCTCATAACATTGCCAAGCGCCGTGTACCTCTTTCATCACTTCACGTACATCCATGCTATCGCGCATGCCGCCCATACCGTGTGGTGTGCCGGTCCGTTTACATTGATGATGCACAACCACATTCACAACCATGGCATACTCGCCAAATCGTGGAAACTGTTCGATTCTGTGTTTCCCTATGTGCTCGAGCCTCTTCTTGGGCACACCTGGGATACATACTACTATCACCATGTCAAGCACCACCATGTTGAGTCAAATGGTATGTGTCCCTGCGATCAACTCGGCAATTCCATCTCTAACAGCTTCACGCACAGGACCCGAAGACCTCTCTTCCACCATCCGCTACCAACGAGACGAGCTTCTACACTTCATGCAATACGAGGGCAGGTTCCTGTTTCTGGTGTGGTGGGATCTGCCAAGGTATTTCATCAGGAAGAACCAACCGCTCTTAGCCTTCAAGGCATTTGCTTCTGAGATCTCCAGCTACATTTTTCTCTACTCTATGGCTCGACTGAATGGAAAGGCTTCCATCTTCGTCTTCTTCATTCCTCTCTTCTTCATGCGCTTGGCATTGATGATTGGAAATTGGGGTCAACATGCCCTGGTTGATGAGGTGGAACCAGATCACGACCTGAGATCTAGCATTACTCTCATCGATGTGCCAGTGAGTATTGAACAATCACAGCAAAGGGCACATAGATTGACATCCACATAGAGCAACCGCTTCTGCTTCAACGACGGCTACCACACCTCGCACCATCTCCACCCTCTTCGACATTGGCGCGAGCAACCGATCCACTTCATGCAGCAGAAGGAGCTCTACGCAAATGGAAGGGCTCTCGTCTTTCACGACATCGATTTCTTCATGGTGACCATTAGATTGCTTTGCAAGGACTATGCGACGCTGGCGGATCATCTTGTACCGATTGGCGATCAGGTGAAGATGAGCAAGGCCGAAATCGCCGATATGCTCAGGACGAAAACGAGAAAGTTTACGGAAGAGGATATACAGCAGAAGTTTAGGAAGAAGGGATTGTCTCCACAGGCACAGGTTGTGAAAGATGAACTCTGAATGGACGAAAGCACACAGGATATTCTGGCAAGGCGAGCCCTTCCGAAACATGGCGAAACACAACCGCACGTCTTATGTCCTAAAGAGAGGTTTAGGAAAATGCCTTGGATACGAGACCTTGGCTCAAGCGACCGCTACGTGCTGCAATCTTATCGTGAACGACTACCGCACGGAGCGTGCGAACACAGCGGCTCAAATAACAGTCTGGACAGCCTGTAACGGCTTGCAACGGAATTGGACTACAGCACCTTGGTCAGCCTCGTAAGAGAGCATGTACTAGACAGGTCCAATCCAAGATGGCGCGGATCAGCCCGCGAATGTACAACACCCTGATACCTAGCTCAAGTAGTACACCAAAAACAGAAGACACCCAACAGACCAAAGGGCCCTTCACATAGAGTCTCACCCATCAATATTGCATACCAGACCAACTGAACACCATTGATGACAGCTGAAACCCAGCACCTACAGCCTCCAGCACCACGTCTCACGGCACAGGCATGATTCAACACGCCCACAATTCCTCACAACGCAAAAGCCTCCGACAAAAACCAAACCCTACCTCAAATCCTACCTACCCGCGCCCATCACCTCGCTCGACTTCTGCCGCCGTTCCGCCAAATTTCGTTCACGGAACCCTTTATCCTCAGAAGTTCCACCAGATTTCCACGTGGAACCTCTGCCCCCAGACTGCGCGAGCCTCCACGTCCCATCGAGGTATTTGAGACGGATAGGTTGCGCTGAGCCGAATTTTCCTGGTAATTTGTAGATACCATAACCTGCGCTCGGGAATGTCTTGACCTCGATATCGACTTCGATGGACGCAGGTATACAGTTGGCGAGGATACAGCCGGCATGTGATCAGCCACGAGCCCGAAACACGGCAGTCCCTCAGCGGAGGCGTCGGACTTTTCCGCAAACAGGAGAGTTATCGTCGTTCCAAAGGTACCAAGCTCACCCGACCAAAATAGGTATCCTTTCATTGTCATGTCCACAAACACCTGCGCCTGATCAGGGTGTGGATTTCGTGCAGTCATCCAAGACGATACCTCAATCTCGACCAGGTCAGGTCCCGCTGTCGCCAAGATAAGCAGACAACTACAAGACTTATGGAACTAGTATGGCAGAAAGCGACATACGCCTGTCCGGACGGCTGTTTGAGAAGCCGTCTCATCTACGAGTCTTGGATCCACACTGCAAGAGTTGCGCGGTCCTCGACCGGAGGCAACACTGGTACTAGATTATGGTGGAGCGAACTCCGGGTAGAGATCATTGGCGCAGTCGCCGGAAGGGCACGCTAGCCGAACGTGCCCCAACATGACTGCTGTATGGATAGTCATGTATCCAGAGACCAGGACTGACTCGGTGGTCCTACACTTCCATGCTCGGCCAAGTTCACGTCATGACCCAATGCCGGAGCGGCTGACAAACGCACAAATCTCGATACGCTCGCTCAACACATGCTTGCTACATAAGTCTCATGCTATTCCATATCCCATGCTCGTCATTTCTACACTCATGCCCCATGCAAGAAAGTCAAACAAACACCTTCGCCATGCATTCCAAACGCCTGGCGTACTTCAAGTCACTTTTTTACTTCCACGCACTCAATCCAGCCCAAGGATCACCAGAGCCATTTGGCGCGCCTTGCCTGGCATTCTGGGCGTATCCACCCGCTCCTGACGGGTACTGACTAGACTGCATAGCGCTGTAATCCTGGTTCGGAGGAGGCCCAGGTGGCGGCGGAGGTGGCTGCCAACCAGCAGGCATACTTTGACCGCTGTATTGCTGCTGTGGTTGCTGGCCATAGTGTGTGGTGGAAGGCTGCTGGTAATTGTTGTATTGTTGATTTGGTGGTGGCGAGAAGTACTGTTGGTGCGCGGGGGGAGACATTGCGCCGTAGGAATTTGGATTGTAGTTGCTGGTTGGTGCCTGTTGCTGGTGCTGTTGAGGCTGTTGTTGTTGGTAGGTTGGGTATGGCGCTGGTGATTGCATGCCATTTGCCTGGTACCGTGGTGTTATTGGTGGACTAGCGGCAGGGTTGTACACCGGCTGTGAGCTGTAGCTCGGTTGTGATTGATGCAGAGGTGGAGGTCGAGGGCCTGAGTTCCGCTGATCGCTGAAGCTGCTTGGCACAGGGGAGTGATTCTGTTGGCTTGACGGGCTCATACTCATCCGCTCCATGAGCTCCTTCATCTTGTTCTGCTCCCGATCAGCGCCGCTGCCCTTCGAAGCTTCTATCGAGCTAAGTAGCTGGCCGCCTTCTGACCGCCTGTTCTCGACGAACGACTGTACGTTCTTCTGCAAGCTCTCAACAGTCTCCTTCATTTCGCTGTAGAACTGCTCAGCTCTCGATAGGCCGGCTTGTAGGTCTTTGTAGGCCTGATAGACCTTCTTGTACTTGCTCAACACTGAATTGCGCTGCCGTGAGAAGGCCTCGTATTTGTTCTGCTCGCCTCGCACTCTCCTGTCTTGCAGAAGTTCGCTGTAAGTCCGTGTGAGCTCCTTCATGAGTGATGACTGCTTGTGCACCGCCTGTAGAATCCTGTTCTGATGCGGTCGGAATTTCTCGAGCTCTGACTTAAATAGCTGGCTTTCTTGGTTTGTGATAGCCTTCTTATTCAAGATGAGCACGTTGCTGATGTCGTCGTTGTGGATCTGTATCAAGATGGTCAGCGCCTGCCATTTCTAGGCTTATGGAATTGCTTACCTTCTCCTTCAGGTCCTTCAGCACTTGTGCTCGCTCTCGCTTCACAAGCTGCAACTTCGATAACAGGCCCTCAACACGCTCAATCTGCTCGGCCACACTCTGCCGCGAATCGTCCGCAAAGTCGTCATCGAGCAAATTTCCCTCATCACCCGCACCAGGACTCGTAACACCTCGCTTGCCTGCGCCAGCCTTGATCATAGCACGTTGGTACAGCACGTCCGCCTCATCAGTCTCGCCTGCAGACCGCATTTCGTCAAGGTCGGACTCGTATTGTCGGAAAGTGCTGTATAGCTGCGCGTCGCTCGTTGAGGCCTCTTCGACAGCTGATCGATAGCTTCGTGCGTCTGTCCGCAACGTTTGCGTCAATCTGCTCGAAGGTTGCTGAGTCCAGTGGCTGCCATATTTGCTTCGCATCTTCTCACAGACAGACTCTTCCATATCCAGCTGCTTCATGCTGCTGTCCAACATCGACATAATGTTCTGCTTATCGTCCCGTAATCGATCAAAGACTGGTCCAAACGGACTATGGCCTGCCAGATCCGCACACCAGTCCCGGAACTCCTCATCAACGCTCATAGCATCCTGATCTGCGGCGCCTTTGAGGATGTTCAAGCTCCCTGGTAGTTTGAGATAGTCCAACGATGTTGCAAGCTCGTCATCTGCTGTATCGGCTCGCTCTGCTTCGGCTCGCACCATCTTTGCCTTCTCCTCGTCGTACAAGCTCGCACTTTCTGTCACAGACATAGGTACAATCCGCTGGAAGATATCCGGGCCGATGATTCTCTGAATGTCCTGGCCTTGGTAAAGCTCGCTTACGGGGATCGCCTTCGCCGCAGGAAGCTTCGGTATGCTGGGTAGGTTCGTCTCTGAAGGCACAGGTTGATGGTAGATCATATCGTTGTCTCTGTTGTATTCCGCGAGCAGCTCCGTTATCGAAGCACTCTGCTTCTTCGACATGTCCACCAAGATCTGGCCAGTTTCCGACATTAAGTTACTGTTGGATGGCATGCTGCTCGGAAAAGCGTTGGCCAGTCTGCTTGCTTCCTTAGCTGCAGTCATGGCCGCATTCAGTCGAGCGATCGCCTGACCGTAGCTATTCGCCTCGTAGTCTGCCACGGCTTGATAGTATTGTGCCACACTTGCAATGTGGTGCTGCTTGATCTGCACCATGAGCAACCATACCCGCTCGAAGATAGCTCTCGAGACATTGTCCTGCACACCCTCCACAGCTTGCGCATACAAGTATGCTGCTTGTGCTGCCAGCTTCGCGATCAATCCCGGCTTCTTCTTGTCCACCACCTGCTTCTCAATGAAGACCTCTTGTCCCTGCGCAAGCATGATATTGATCAACGTTTTGACTGTCTCCCTGCTCAAATCCGTCGAAGGTGCATGCAAGAAATTCTCATTGATGTACGTGAACATGCCCGCAGATGCCTGGAACGAATGGTACGCCGTCTTCAACCCGGTATCCTCATGCCTATTCTGATTCGCAGCATGACAGCTCAGCACAGCGGAGATGTTGAAGATAATGCTCGCCTTCTCGTACGCCAGCGAGTACTGACTCGTGGGCTTGTGTGTAAAGGCATCGAACCATGTAAAGCTGATCTTGATGTGGTTCTCGTCCACTGGGAACCGCAGATCCAGCAGTTCGAGTTGTCCATAGTATCTATACAGCAAATCTCTCCCAGCAGCGCTGTCCTTTCCAGCTCCTCGCATGTCCTGCCGTAGTCGATTGAGTTGCCCGCACTCGTCATTGTATCGCTCGGGGTCATCGCCGTACTGGGACCGGATGTAGCCTTTGATGGGTTGGATCCAGTCGATCTCGTTGGTCTGCTTCAGCGGACTCGATATCATGGGTACCTGCATGGCGGCGGCTGAGAGCTGTCTTGACAGCCCCGGGCGGATTGGGAGCATCAAGAGGATGCAATCGGCAGGCAAGATGATTCGAGGCTGCTTTGGAGATCTCTGCAGCCTGATCGTAGGAGTAGTGTCGTACGCAATGGCAAGGTTCCAGGCGTCTATGTGTCGTGAGGAATCCTTGACTTTGCTATGGCACGGCCATCACAGGCATCAGGCAAATCACAAGCTGGATCCCGTGTGACGTGGGCGTTGCTAAGCGCTCTTGATTGTGGGCAGGCTTGCAATTTGCTAGAAGCTCGTCAGTGTTTGGAGGTGAATGTCGTTTGCTGCGAGTGTTGTACCGTGAACCCAGACGCATATGCACGACGAAAGCAGGTCCAGCGCAGTGCCCAAGTGTGACGTTCGGCGTGGGGTGGGGGTGGAATCGGAATCGGAATCAGATGTGGATGGAGCTTCCAATCCGGTCGCCTCGAAGCCCTCGGACGTCTTCTGTCTATTCCACTTCTCGCCAAGAGCACGTCGGCTCTCATCTATATGCTACATCACGTCGTCGATGCGCTCGAGGCTGAGTCATGGGCGCGAAGACACGAGAATGTGACCACTTTGGCAGCCACTCACAGCCTGGCGACCAGGTGTTGGCCTCACTCGCTACGCGCCCAAGCCAACATCTCCAAGATCGACAAGAGAGCTTGACGCGGCGGCGCTTAGACATCCGCGAGCAAGCGCGAGATGTGTACATGCAATACAAGTCGAGTCGAGATTTGCTACATCAAGGACAACGACGCTGGTGTCTACTATACAGCTGTACACTCACTCTTTCACCCACCGCTTCCCGCCTCTTGCTCGTAAGCAATCGTCTACATCGCTGAGAACGCCCGTAAATGCAGCTCCACCAAACACCATTCTGTACATATTCAACTCCACTTCAGCCCTCAGATTCAAGTTGATCCGGACCCAGAAGCCTTCTTTGGCGGCTCATCTTCCCGCTGCTCATCGCCCTTGTCGGGCTTCCCGTGCTGGTCCACGTGATCGTGCTGGCCAGTGATATTATGCCACATGTGCTTTAGGAAGCCTTCATCCTTGTGGTCCTCCCCCGACTTCGTCCCCGAAGCATCTGTGGCAGTGCTCGCCTTCGGCGCATGCTTCAGGTTGTTGAGATTCATAATCCTCTTAGCATTCTTGTCACCCATCTCATCCGCCAGCATCTCCACAATCGTTCTCTGGTTTACAGACAAGTATTTCGGCATCTGGACCTTGAACTCTACACGGAGGTCTCCGTTGTTGCCCCGTCGAGATGAGAGCTTCTTCATGCCCATTCCAGACATTGTGATCTTGTCGCCCGTGCCTGTGCCCGTTGCGACCTTGACCTTGACTTCTCCTTCGAGGGTTGGGACCGTGATGTCGCCTCCCAAGATCGCGGTCGTGAGAGGTATGCTTGCTGTGTATAAGATATCCGAGCCGTTTCGCGAGAACTTTGAGTCCGGTGCTACGCGAATGAAAACGTAAAGATCGCCCTTTTGGGTGTTCGCGCCTGGGTTTGTCGCTTGACCAGTGGGTGGGTAGTCGCCTTCGCCCATCACTCGTAATCGCATGCCATCTTCCACGCCGCCTGGGATGTCTACTGTGACTGTTTTGCGCTCTCTTACTGCCCCATTGCCTTTGCACGTTCCACACTCGCTGCCTCTTGGTACCTGTTGTCCTGTACCTCCACACGTTCCGCAAGTACTTGCCATCTGGAAACCACCCTGCATGAAGTGTACCCTCGTTCCAGTCCCATCACAGCTCTTACACGCACTCCTCGTGCTTCCCTTCTTCAAACCACTTCCCGTACACGTCTTACACTGCACCAGTGGCGTAATGACGATATCTTTCTGGACACCCTTCGCGGCATCCATAAACGATATGTTTGTCTGCACCTCAATGTTCTCGCCAACCATGACTTCTTCCCTAAATGGTCCGCCTCCTCTTCCTCTCCTCGCGCCACCTCCACCGAATGCTGAGAATAGATCTTCAAAGTTGAACTCTGCACCGAAACCGCCTTGCGCTCCTCCTCCAAAGCCACCAAATGGAGACCCACCGCCGAACGGGCTTCCTCCAGGTCCTGCATTACCTGGGTTGAAGCCTGCATTACCGTTCTGATCGAATGCTGCAGATCCGTATTGGTCGAACATCTTCTTCTTTTCAGGGTCGCTCAAGATTTCGTATGCAGTCTGTGCCTCTCCAAACCTCTCCTTTGCCTTAGGGTCCTTGTTGGTGTCTGGGTGATATTTCTTGGCCATGCCGTAGTATGCTTTTTTGATTTCTCCAGACGATGCGCCCTTTGAAATACCCAGCGCGGCATAAGGATCCTTGGTTGCGAATGAGGCGGGAGAAGCATGGAAAGCTCGTCGCTGCAATCGATCATGGTTCGTGCGATGCGATGGTCTCGGTTGGGTTCGCTGTCGTTCGCAGGTCGAAAAGCTGCGGTAGTGTCTGCATTGTGATCGATCCGAATGGTACGTCGGGACAGGTCGACTGGCAGCGAATAGCTGCCGCACAGCTGTCCTTGGCAGTACTGCTGGATTTGCTACAACGCTCATTGTTACAGTGGTGTGGTGAAAATATGGACTGTGAAAGGATGAGATGCACCGCGTCGATGTAATCTCTCTTAGAGAAATCTGGGCCGAGAATCACCGAGCTTCCGCCATCGGCGAACTTTCTATGGACTTCTTCCCACGATCATCACACCAACTTCAACTTCATCGATACGTCTGTACAGCCACTTGGTCTGGCCGCATACTCAAACTTCCTATTGAACTGTAAGGATGTCTATGATGGCTGCAAAATTCCATCCTGATGCCTTGCCAACCTCCGCATTGGACCACTCGACAAGACACTGCACCTTCTCGAAGCGCTCGCTCATCGAGAGCCAGCTGCACCATCACCAACCCGCTCCGTGTCAGGGAAAGGAGCCCTCATGCGCAGATAAAGCTCCAAGTATCGCACGATTGCCTGCTCTTTGGGACAATCAGCTTCTGCAGTGCTTCTTGTTTGAGGAGTACCAATCACCCTGTTCTGAAGAACCAATACCACAATCAACTCTGGAGCATATAACCGAAATGCGCCTCACGCTCCTCACATCATAACCAACCTGACCAACGGGACCGACCTCTACAAATCCCCACGTAAAGTCTTTGAGCTCATTGATAAAGAAGCTGAACGTAGTACTTCGCCAAAATGTTCTCCGAGCATGAGCTCCCGTCATTGGCACGGCTCTCAAAATCTCAACACAGCCGGTAGACAACCCCCAGCAGTCTGCACATCTGAGATGAGTTTTAGATTCCCGGGCTGGGGATTTGTGAGATGGTCATACAGACACAGTCTCAATGCCGTTGGCAAACTCATAAAATCGAAAGGCCTGATAAGTGATTCCAGACGTTTTATGGAGGCGGCATATGATGCGCTCGTCTTGCTCGGAGATTTGGTTGAGCACTTTCGTAGAGATGTGTGCGCAGATGTTCCAAGCTGCTCTCCGAGAGATGGCGTAGAATTGGTGTATCGACATGTCCGGCGGTGGTGTGGAGGTGTGGATCACATAGGAGAGGCCGCTAGCGCGGAGTATATCTTCAATCTTGCGTCTCCATCCGCCGTGGTTGCTCTGGTCAAGTGTTGGGATCATGTCGGGTCGCGGCCAGTGGGGTTTTGACATTGTGTTCGTGGTTGGTTTTGAGAGGGTCGCTGCTTGATTGGTAAATCGTCGTTGATACAACGCGTAAGTATGGAAGTTCTGGTCGAATAATGGAGAGAGTGCTGACTTTGCTGCCGATCTTGATGTTGGGAGAGATCTGACAAATTTTGTGGGCTGACTCGACTTAGTTGAGGCCTTCGTGACTTCTGTGTATATATTCGAGAGACTACACGAGACATCTGAGAGAAGTACAAGATTTCTGCGCTTCGACACGTCTCACGTACATGAGGCAGCTCTACTCCACGGCGGCATGCTGAGACCCATGGCTGTGATAGGTGGGTACATGAAGGGCTTTCTGTGGAATCACGAACCTGGCCATGGAACATCCAAGATTATAGCCTGGCTTCTAGTCTATGTGCACTCTCAAGATCTACCAAGATCGATATCATTCTTCTGCATCGACTCGCGAGAACTCCTCTGCTCGCAAGATCTCCAAGATGGCTGCTCTCTTGCAATCCGGAAACTTCACTGCGCTGAACCAGCCTGCGGCACTCTGCAACATTTCCATCTGCTCCTTATGAGCTCGCCGAACATCAGCCATCTGGGCAGGATCCATGTGGAAATCATCGGATCGCGACCGAAGGCCCTGTACGGTAACCTGTGTTTTAGAAGAGTCAGCTATGCCCTTGCGTCAAGCCCTGGCACTTCCAGCACAATCACCATGATCGAGAGCCACTTGGACCTACCTCCTCCTCGCCAAACAGTATCAAGATCTTCAATTGTCCGTCTATGCGGATCTGCTGGAGATTGTCGAGGTCATTGCGAACGACGTGCTCAAACCAGGGCGTCAGGGCATTCTCGAGCTTCGCCGCACTCTTTCCCCTGCATGCATAGAATTCGAACGTCGTATGCTTGATGGCGGTTTCCCTGGTCTCCCCACGAAGCTCCTGGTTGACTTGACAGATCACTGGCAAGTTGTCGTGAGCTCTCTTCAGGCCAGGCTGCAGATCTTCGAGGTGATCGTACACGCACAAGCGTATGTTCTTGGGGATGTCAGTGAATCGAAGGGGCTGCGCTAGCCTACGAAGGAGCGTGAGGAGTCCATAAGCGTGCATCCGGTCTTTCTTTTAATTACGCCCGAGCAGGTACGGCGACACGCGCTCGCAATCTCCTTTGCTGCTATCCAAGACTTAGCCTTGAATCCCACATCCCCATGCCGGCTGCAGGCATCTTGCTATTAGCGACCTGTGAGAGTCCCTGGGCAGTGAGCTTGATGTCTATATCGCGGCGCCGTTCACTGTGTTTGCCCTCGTACAGAATCAATGGACGGCCCGCTGCATCGCCAGTGTACCTGTCCCCCGAGTCTGCGATAGTAGGCATCACAGAAGAGATCACTTGAGTTGGGGAAAATCCCAATGGAGATCATCTTGCTCGTGTAGGTCTATATAGTCTGTGCTTGCAGTCCCAACAGATTTCTCGCAAGGCGAGAAACAAGGAACGTGGTTCAGTCGTACGACTGATAGTTGCATACTTTCGATGCACAGCAAACAGTATGCGCAGCCTCACACAATCCATGGCTACAGCCTGAGCAGAGATTCCGCTATCGCCTGCCAGGACTTCGTGTCTCAAGAAGAGTTTATGGAGTGAGTATTGAGGTGTCTGTGCTACTCCTTGTCCATATTCTGCCCTTCCAAGAGGCTTGCTATGTTCTCTGGAGCAGGAATTGCAGCATAAGGCGGCGACCAGTCCCAACTCCACACTGGGGTTGGACTCTCATTCGCGTCAAAGCGTTCGGTCTCAACAGATCTGAGCTCTTCACGTGGCAAGGTCACAGTCCTAATGTACCATTCCCACGCATCCTTGGCATTGAAGCGACTGGCGTCGTGGAAACAGCGCCGGGCGGGGAATTCGAAGAAGGCGATGTTGTTGCCACTGCCATGGGCGGTCTGGGGAGAATGTCCGATGGTGGTTATGCCTCATACACCCGTGCACCGGTGGGTCAAGTACAGCGTTTGAAGAGCTGAGCTGGGACGTGCTTGGAGGCTGTGGCGAAATGCTGCAGACTGCGTATGGATCTTTGTTCACCAGCTTGCAGCTGAAGAAGGGCGAGGAGTTGCTCATCAGAGGTGGATTCACGAGTGTTGGAGTCGCTGCTGCTGCAATCGCGCAAAACCATGGCGTGGAAGTCTTTTCGACGACTCGTAGTGCTTCGAGGGAAGGTCTGCTGAACCGAGCTGGCGTTAGTAAGGTCATCATCGATACTGGAGCCATTACTGAACAGGTCAGGAAGCAGACCAATGGCACAGGCGTAAATAAAGTCTTGGAGCTGATTGGAACGTCTACACTCCTTGATTCTTTGCAATGCGCTGCACCGCAGGGCATCGTTTGCGTGACTGGCATGGTCGGGAACAGCTGGACCCTTAAGAACTTCGAGCCAATGGGTGCCATTCCTCATTCGGTCTGCTTGACCACATATTCTGGAGGATCTGAGGACTTCATGAAGACGCCACTGCAAGAGTTGGTCGACCAGATTGAGGCTGGCACTCTGCCTATTTCGATGGGACAGACCTTCAAGCTTGGTGAAATTGTCGAAGCTCATCGGACCATGGAGGAGAATCGTGCTGGTGGGAAGATCGTTGTTTTGACGTAGTTTCAAGTAGTAGATATCGAGCCTTTGTATGTCCTCACCTGCAGGCTCGAGGCCTGTAGATGAAGAAGAGCGCCTCCCATGCACAAGAGCTCGACCGTCTTTTCTTCGCTACGACGGCAAGATGATAGCTTAGCAATTTGTCGAGGAGTGGAAGCACGTAGTGCGCTGCTGCGAGAGCACTAACATGGTCGAAGGTGCCTCGGGCATGCCGCAACTGCTGAGACTCATCTTGTCCTTCGGGAGTACGTACTCCACCTCTTTTCTTCATGGCCCTCGACTGTGATTGGTCCCTCGACTTCGTCACAACATAGACTGATCGAATCTTGATCTGTGTCTAAGAAAGGCGCTCCAACTGTTACCCGGTGTCGATTGAAGACGACAGCCTTGTGTTTCATCTGCACAAGACTTCTTGAAGTTCTGAACGGCTCATATATGTGCCGAGCTGATGATGCATTGATGAGATGCAAGGGTCAGAGCGGTCGTTGAACGTTAGGGAAGAGAGAAGGCGGTTAAAGACAGAAAGTCATCCCAGCACATATCTCGGCGATCGCTCGCCGCTCGGTCTTCCGCTTCTGCCGCACATTCTTACGAAACCCAGCATTGAACTTCACGGCATCACACGACATTTACCACACTCATCGCCATGGCCACAATGCATTGCACTACTCGCTCGCTCCTCGCCAGCGTCTTCAATACCCCTGTGGTCCGCGCCTCAAGAATACCTCCCGCCTTCCTCCTCCCCTCCCTCGCCCTCCAACAGCAAACCACCTCCTTCTCTACCACCACACCGCACCACGCCCGCAAAGACCACAACCGCTCCCGCGGCGTCTCCGCCCTCCGCCGCACCGGCATCGGCAAAAAGCAAACCCTCTCCGTCAAGCTCGAGAACCTCCCAAAACCCGTCCTAGACCCCTCCCAACACACTCCGATCAAGGTCGAGGATGATCACGGGCTGTGGGAGTTCTTCCCGCAGGATCGGAAGGCTATGGCGACGCCAGAGGAGATGAACGCGCACGGACGCGCGTGGACTGTGGCGGAGTTGAGGAATAAGGATTGGGATGATTTGCATCGGTTGTGGTGGGTTTGTTTGAAGGAGATTAATCGGTTGAATTCGTATGCGGCAGAGAGGGAGAGGATTGGGAATATGTATGGGTTGCATGAGAGTAATCTCAGGAAGACTGAGGTGAGTCGGTAGTGATGAAGAGGATGGGTAGTGAGGTGGGGTGCTAATGATTTCGAAATGCAGATCAGGAAGACAATGAAGGCGATCAAGCATACATTGACGGAGAGGTGGTATACGTGGGACAGTGCGCGTGTTGAGGCTATGAATGATGACGAGATCAACATGTATGCGGATATTGATAATGGAGAGGCTGCGTATTTGCCGAAGAACGATGAGTATGAGGTATGTGTTTTCAGTGCTGTATTATATGATATCGGCGCGACTGACAATGTCCCAGGACCCGCAGCTAGTGCAACAGCAGGGCACACAGTCTCAAGACTCGACGCTGCCTCCGCCTGTCAACCAGCAGCCAAGCAGCGAGGCTCGACCTTGAATACTCCTCACCTCCACGTCGCTGTATCATATCTGTACAAACGAACTGCACACTCTCACCGACCTCTACCCCACTCACTTCTTGCAGAATGACCCTGACGTCTCCAAATGACGCGTGATCCCTATTCTTCACGAGCTGCAATTGCCATGTCAAGCACTCCTCGGAGTTTCTGAACCAGTAGGCCATTCCATCTCGTCGATACCTACAGATTCTGTCCGAGCGCGACTTCCTCACGATCTGTGAGCCGAGCGGCATCTCCAGTGTCATCCTGGACACGAATCCAGCTTTCTTGTCCGCTCTGGTCCGCACGAATGGCACTTCAGACCAGCTCTGAATGGCGGACTTTCCAAATCTTGGCCACTGCTATACTTCTATGAGGTTCCTTAAGAATAGCAGCGGACCTATGGCAAGGCCTTCTGCTTGGTCGAGATCGCGCAGTCGGTGTTGCTGTTTGAGAATTTCTAATGGAAATGTTAGCCGATATTCAACTCAGAGGTGGAGAGTCTCTCACTCACGCTTCGACAGCGACCATTCTAGTGTCCGGGTAAGATCCGCAGCTGCGTCATGCGGCAGGTCCGCGATCCTGTCGAGAAAACTTTGATACTCAGTCGGCGCTGGTTGCCACAAGTCATTCAGCAGAGAGGTGACGTTAACCGTCACTCCTACCTTACGCGCTGTCGTAATGGCAGAGAGCGGCACGCCGGAATTGAGCTCGAGGGAGGGAATGATGTTCTATAACCGCTTGACCAATACGCTGACGCCGCTCGGTCTCGGGACGGTCTCGCTGTACTCGTGGTTCATCTGCTTGCAGGTGCAGAGGACGCTAGTCAGTGGTAAGCAGGATATGAATACTGAGGGCTTCAGACTCTTGCTTTGTGCGATCGAAGGGACTCCATGACGATCTTGCCTTAGTAAAGGTATTCCTAGATGATGTCGCGTATCTTGCGTGGGAGCGCGGGGAGACGAGATGGCGTTGTCGAGTTCATGGCAAAGTCGAGTCGTTTGGTAGAGCTGGTGTTCTCGAGTGGTATGGTGGAGGTAACGCGGTGGAGGCAAAGAAGGGAAAGAAGACGAGCTCCTTAGATTCGCGGGCCACGGATGACACAAGGCGACTAAGTGGATTTGGCTCCGCTGCAGAATGCCTGTTCACTGTTCGATGGGTGGATGAACCAATGGCACATGATCGCAGCACAATTGGTCCCTTCATCATGCTGCAACACTCCCCGTAAAGCACACCGAAACAATTCACACCGCGCCGTTGAAGTGCCCAGCACGTCGCATATGCTAGAGGTGTGACTTCCAAGATGCTGTCTATATTGGACAAGAATCTACCGCGATCGCCCAGCTCGCCTTTCTTAGCTTCTGGGAGACTTCTAGTAGCAGCACAATCACTGAGTGTGCTACGTTGGGTCAACATTCTGGTCTCCTCTTGGGTCCTGCATATTTCAGAACATGCTTTTGCAACTGCCGTGCCGCTTCTTGCCTTCCATGCAGTAGATATGGTAAGCGGGGGCGACCACTGCACGCAGAATTCTGCCACGCAACCTTCGAAGAGCTCGTGCTACTGATCATCGCCGCTGCTTAACAAGAGCCAGCCACTAGTATCGCCTGACGATATGACCTTGGAAGGGGTGCCATCACGTCTCGTAATGGTTCCGGTGTCTTCCCCTGTAGTTTCCACGATCTAATGGGAAAGGGGCACCGAGCATTGTACTGTGCAGGACAGGTTGCGCTTTGCGAGCGTATGATGTAATTGGACAATTGGCGAGGCTAATACAATCGTCGTATTGCATGAGGCGGTGCCTTAAGCCTTCGTCAAAGTACTCATGATTTGTTGCGCAAATGTGCAGCGAAATCGAGACCTTGTCTTCGTGGAAGGTACCGCTCAGCTCATCGATTCTGTCGCGAAGATAGTGAAGATTCTCTGAGTCGTGTCAGCATAGGACTACATGGAAGGAGCGAGTGATGTGCTTACGCTACGTGGGTGTCCAGTGTCTGCTGCGATTAGCCTCAGCGGTCTCTAGCGCAAGATCAAAGGCGTAATAGAATCCCGCCATCAAGTCCTGATGTTCCTCCATCAGCTTGAGGAAGATGTCGTAGTACGCAACGCCTAGCGTAAGGAACCTGATTTTTCCAGATATGCATGTTGGTACTCCATCTTTCAGTTTGAGGGAGCTTACGACGTTGTGAAGGCCTACAGGTTTCAAACTGAGGCTGGTGTTGTCGTAGACGACTTCGCTGTATTGGTGATATATTTGCTTGCAGAGGCAAAGCACCACGGTGAGCGGCGCTTCATGGAGCACTGCATGACTTTCGATCTCATCTGCTCGGAACTTGGTGAGAGTCGCTTCCTGGTGTAGCATCGAATAGATAAGGTTCCGCAGCTCGCGTGGCAGCGCCACTGGGCGGCATGACCTGTCGGCCGCCATGATGCCGGCGATGCTTCGCGTTGTTGTGGTTGATGTCACTTCGCGATGTTGAGATCACGAAGGCTGAAAGATATTTGTGCGAATGGTGAAGACGCACAGACAGCGCGGCGGCGGTTGTGGCTTTCCGAGCGCAAGCGAGATGCAGGGATTGTTAGCGCGGCTTCATGTGATTTTTCATTTCGGCGTGCAAGTTCCTGTGTCGTGAAGGGCCGGTGCTACAGAACCTAGGACTTCTCGCTGGATATGACATCTCTTACAGTGCTGGTAGTCCAGACGATAGGCGTCTCTGGTACTAAACCAGAGCGCCTAGCATTCTGACTCAAACAGAACCCTTACAATGCCGCGAGTGTTGCAACGCAACCTTCGAACATTGTGTAAGGCTCTCCGCGGGCAGATTTGATCAGCCAGTCGATACTCGCCTGAAACGGTCGGGTTCTGTAGCGAACACCGTCCCGCCGTATCCTCTCCGTTGCTCCATAGGCTCGTGTGCCATCCACAATGTCTTCGCAAAGTGGTATCGCAAGGTGGAGCCCGATGAAAAATCTTGCCCTTGCTCTGACGTGTGTTGTTGCTTTCTGGATTGGCGAGCTCCTCGATGAGTTCCAGCTGAAGTACGCGACTGCGAGGTCGGTTCTCAAGAAGCGCTACGTCTCCTGGCAACCCGACGATGAGGACGATCGTGGTGGAAGGATGTCAGTTGACTTGGTGGACCTCATCGACCCTCGAGGTGAAGTACTGCAGAAATTCTACCGCCTGTCAGTGGGATTCAACATCAAGCAGGACTCTTGTCTTACACTCATATTTGGTAGGAGTCCAAGCTCGCTGGCGAGTGACTTCGACAGACTCATGCCACATGCCAACTTCCTTCAGAAAGCTGCTAGCCTAGTGCAGATACTCATCTGCCAGCTTCTCCATGATTGAATTGTAGTAGACTATAAGACCGATGCCGCGGGCCTCGTTGAAAATAGAAGCAGGCGCACCATCTTTCAAATCCAGTAAGGTAATCTCACCTCCGTCACTCGTGGCTTGACGATGCAAATGTTCGCTTTCTTTAGCGTGACTTTACGATACTCTTGGCTGATTTACTTACAATCGAACCTGCCCGCAGCTCACAAGCGAGCTTTACAAGGATCTTTAGCGCCACCGCTTGTGATGTACTGCAGGCTTATCGATGCATTCACCTGCTCCAGCCTACTCACCAAGCCTCAGCACTCAATTGGCAGGCATACTGAGCCAGATAGAGGGAAATGCGTAGCGATCAAAACGTAATGTGCGCGTGAAAAGGTGGATACTCGAAGTACCTATGCACACTCCCCGAGGCGCGCGTTGCGCCATGCTCGCAATGCTCGTCCAACCGCAATGGTCCAAGACATCAACCTCCAGATTGCTCGCAGTCGATTATGCAAGAATCCGCCACGCGTCCTCCTGTGGGATTAGGCATTTCGAGCAACGCTTCCCTCGCACCACAAAAGTCGTGCTGCTCGGCATCAACGTCCCTGGTCCCTTTCTTTGGGACGATGCAGCTGCCGGCACAGCGCTTCGATGCCACAATGCATCACTAATGGCCTCCAGATCGAAGCTGTTCGTCATTCGTATGCCATGATGTCGCCTGAAACAATAAATTCGTGTCGCTCTTCGCTAGGAAGGCGCGGAAATGCCGGATCCGTAATGATCTTCCTGGGATGATGATACATGGATGCAAAATAGCATGGCGCATCATCTTCACCGAACGGTGCCAGATTCTAATTGCGTAGGTGTCACCTCGACTGGGCCGTGTTGCTCGCCCTGCTGTTGCCGAGACCTCCGCCCAAAGCGCGGCATCGACATCGTAGGTAATCGAGATCGCCAAGTTCGCGGAGTCGTTCCTTCCCCTTGTCGCTCAGCCGCAGGCTCGGCGTAAAAGGCATCTTGCTCGCGCCGTGTCCGCTCCTGTTGCGCGGGCGTCGGGTTGTAGAAGTTCTGCTGGTTGGTGTTGCTCGTGAAGAATCGTGGCGCAAACAGCATTCGTGGTGTGAACGGCCTTCCTAGACCACCAATCCACACATTCGCAGGTTGTTGCAGCGGTGTCCGCCCGTTGCGCGTTTGGTCTTCTTCTGGACGAGTCTTGGGCACGTAGTAGTCGGCCTTACAGAGCGGACAACATGCTCTCCTGCTTGTAAGCCATGGGTCTACGCAAGAGCCGTGGAAAGCATGGCCACAGGTCAGGCCTCGCACATCGTCGTCATCATCCAAGGTGTCCAGACAGATGGCGCAAGAGTCGCCAGGTGCTGCGAGCATTTCCGGCGGTGCTGCAGTACGGATCGGGTCATCATCGTCGTCGTCTATGCCACTCGCGACCGAGGCATTGTGATCTTTCAAGGTGTCGGCCGTCTCCGTTCGCTCAATTATGGTCTTCTCTGCACGTTTCTCACCACTAGCTGCCGCTCCATCTTCTGTCGACATCCTCGGAGGTATTGTCGCATTGGCATTGGCGTGATCCTGTTGCGCTATGCTGAGTGCAGTCTGCGGTCTTGCCGTGTCCGTCGACGGCTTGGGTAATGCGGTATCGATGGTCCCTTCCTCATCTTTCAGGCTGGCCGGTCGACTCGCTGGAGCCGTCACGCCACCTTCTGCAGGAAGTCCACTTGCCTCTCGACTCGATTGCCACGTCTTGTACTTGGTCAATGGGAAGCGCTCATTCACCTCTTCCATAGACATGAGCTTCTTGTCGCGTCGTCTTCGTCGTTGATGCGGCATCTGGCTGAGGTCGATAGGTTCGCCATTTTCGTTGAGTGCACGTGCAGCGCGGTTGCGTTGGTTATATCTAAAGCAGTATTTGACACCGACGATGATCCTGTAGTGTGACCTCGAGTTAGCGTCATAGCTACTGCGACGCAATTTGCGGAAGCGACCGGGTGAGACAGGCATACCATAGGTTAGTAAACACGACACCAAATCCCAAGGCGACGAAGAAGAGAAGAGGCGAGCTCGTTGGTCCGCCGCCGCCGCCGCCGCCTCCCTGATTGCCGGTATTGGTCGCACTGGGCGCGGCAGAGGTCGTCGTTGCCGACATTGTCCACCGCCGTGATCTTGGAGGGTGCTGCTTGCACGAGCGTTGGTCGCCGAAGCGAAGTGGATGAATACGCCAAGTCCAAGGTCGAGGAGTCGTAACTAGATTCGGTTGGAGTACAGGAGCGGCGTCAATTGGCTGACATGCTCATCCTTGAACGCACGCTGGGATGAGAGGAGGGGAGGTGTTGTACAGTCGGGTGATCCAAGACTCCGAGTGTTTCCCACTGCCGGTGAATGTTGTGTGATGGCAGCAGCAGTCAGGCGATAGTGGATGTATATACTGGGTGGATCAATCGACGATGTCACCGGCCGCTCAGTGGTGGGCACCGCAGCCGCTAGATGCAGATGTACAACGACCACTGGACCAGTCTCCAACAGATCTCGCGCGGCGTGAGAGGCAAAAAGGTTGTGTAGCGGTTGTGTCGGTTTCTAGTTGATCGGCTCGCTCGCATGCTGGTAAGAGGTACACCTTATCCTCCGAGCTGCCAATCTGCTGCGAGCTGTGTCTGTATTTGAGCTGCTTGGTCTGCGTTCAGCAGCGCTTGCGAAGCCGCATAACAAGCAACGAGTGAGTGCGGGTGAACGATGCGGAGGAGCTGTGGGTCTCGGCGGTGGCGTCCGCGGGATCAGATCCTGTCCACGCTTTGCTGCGTGCACTTCCAATTCCACAGCCATCACGTCTACGACTTGGCCAGGAGGCTCTTTGCTTGCAGCATTATCGCCCGTCGACTACGTGGACCTATCCACTACTCACAATGCTGTCCATTGTGCCTGACCAGGACCGTCCATATTGTTGACCTCTTGCCCGCCGCCACTCGCTTGTCGTCTACATGCCAGCCACAAGCTCACGGCAACAACGCGCTAAGAGATAGACGTACATCGCCCTCTCAGGTACTATCTGCAACCTCTCAGCCGGTCTCGGAGCCGAGTGAAGCTACCACAGAAATATGGGAGAATCGACGGGCTCTAGAAAGCATGTGCACGCAAGACATACCAAGCTCTGTGGATGGACGGACGACATCGTCGATTGTTTCGACACGATGAGAGGTATTCAATTAGGTCTTTGTGACATCAGAAACGTACCAGGAAAACTCAATTCTCTGGATATTCGCGAGTTCTATCAACCACTCGACCGAGCATATCGTTCCCCTCGCCTCCCAAAGTCCCGCTTCGTGGCAGCTTATGTTTTATACGTGTCGCCAGCGTCCGTGACGGCCGGGCCCAAAGTGCCCGGACGTCCCCCACTCCCTTGGTTGGCATCACCGTCCCTGACCTTACAAGTCAGCGAACAGTGGCCTTCAGGCATCTGCGAGATACTGCAAGTCAAGGCCTTGAAAGTACCGTCGGCGATCTGAGGCTGGCCTACAGCGCCTACGATGATGCTATCGCCTGAGCCGTTCTCTTATACGCCCGCTGGCTCTTTCTATTGTGAAATGCCGTTCAAATCAGAAGCGGTCAAGCCGGTGTTGGTATTAAGCTGGTTTTTGGACCCCTGTTCGTAGGTCAAGTCGAAAGCGCTGTCATTGTTGCGGTCGATGCCCCTGAGCGTATCCTTCTGTTGACCCACAGGTTGTGCAAGAAGCCTGCCTTCCTCGGTCGAGATGTAGAACGTGTCCAGCGATGCGTACATGGTAGTATCTGCAGGCGTATCGGTAACCGTCGTTGGCGTCAGAACAGAATTGAAGAAGTTGCATGGTCCCAATGCTTACCTTCACAGTCTCCGTATAGGTATTGATCTCGGTGATCTTGGTGATGATCGACGTTATCGTTGCAGGTTGGATGGACAGACAGCTGCATGCCGAAGTGACACATGGCGTGTCTGTAGGGATGCATCCAGGCTTGAGTACCACGGCAGCAGCCCTCTTCTCTTCGATCTGCTCAACAATACGCTTCTGGATTGCCAGAGATGTCTCTCAGTAGCCAACGGTCGAAGTCACAGCCTTCAGTGTTGTGCCGACTTTGGTATAGGTACTAGTGAACTTCGTCGTTGTTGTTGTGGTCTCATTGCACGTCGAGATGGTTTTGGTGACAGTCACTTTTGGGATTGAAGGAGCTGATGAGCAGTATACAGTCGCGGAGCTCAGCTATCGCAGCATAAGACGTTAGCCATTCTTATCAGTGTAGCTGAGAACGCACCTACCTCGACTGCGAACACTTCTTCGATGCACTGCAGCAATACTGTGGGTCATCATAGCCATACCCTCGGCCAACGGGACCAGTCGGCGCATTAGCAGCCCCGATACTGCTGAAAAGACACGGAGAGGAATGCGTTGGAAATTCTGTCAATCGATAGCTGACTCAGCTGTAGTGAGCTCGGAGTGTGATTGTGATAGAGCAGCAAATGCAACACAGAAGCGAGTGCATATACCCATGGGGTGCTCCTTCTTCCGGATCGTGGGTACCTGAACAGCGCATGACCACTCTAAGAAGCATGTTTAAAGCGACGGAGTCGCCGTGGCAGAAGACCCAAAACATGTGATGGCTTCCACGTGGCTATTAAGCTTTCGCAAGCACGGTGATCTTGGCGCAGGTGAATGCTTAGTGGTCTGGTCTCAAGCATTCCGCGAAGTCCACATTGTCACAGGCAAAAGCCAACAACGGTGAAGTGATAACGACCACAGCAAACAAAGACCCTACGAGACACTCAGAGACAAAACCTACTGCTCTAAAAATCCTGCGGTGAGCTTTCGAACGACTTCAACAGCCACTGCCATTAGTATACCGCTCGCTCCATCTTCACAGCTTTGCGTTACAACTTGCAAGTGGCTGAAAAGCTGCTCAAGCATTGCGTATAAGCACAAAAGGAACGATTTGGGTGATGACGGCTAATACGTGAAGACTTGAGGAGCAAGTCTCGGCTCTTTTGACCAAACTTACTGACATTCCAAGATCCCACTACATATCACACTCGTGGACATCACTCCTCCTGCGACATGGCATCGAAATACGAATTCGCACAGCACCCGTGTGCTTCACACAACCACTAACTTCGACGCCCACCAGTATACTTCTTCCCCGTCCCTCAAAAATCCCGCTTTCGGTTATTCGACGAATCGTGGCTGCCTGGGTATGGCCTGATACAATCCTCCAAGCACTTACGAAGTGTCTCGACGCAGTGGCATTGACCGCAAGGCGTCCCGAGACAATGCATTCGATCCTACGTGGCTGGCTAGTGTCCTAAGCACGAGCGCGGAATTAGAGTTGTGGGATGATCTTGGCTTGCAGGTGCATGCTTGGCAGAATGTCTCGACCTCTGCGCCACATCTATTCGGAGAGTGTGAACCACCCAAAAGGGCTACGAGATGAACAACAAATCATGGTACCAACAGAGGAGGTATAGCCCACAAGCATGATCCCAAACGCCCGTTTTCCAATCCTCGGCCCATCACTTCATATCCGCCGGCGTGAGAGCTTGCACCACTGAAGTGCCATCCATGAATCGTGTCCTGAAAATGCGATTCGCGTTCCCGAACATGCCATCCTTCAAACTGACGACAATGAATTGGCTGCCTCGGAACCTTGTCCTGATAAGGCGACCGATGTTTTGTGTATGTGAAAGATCCAGAGCAGCATCGACTTCGTCCAGAATGTACATTGGTGCCGGTGAGTACTGCAGAAGCGACAAGATGAGCGAGAGGGCGATCAAAGATCTGTCGGGATCGTTAGCAGAGCATCAGCAAGCAGAGATGAGCGGTTACATCAACATACCTTTGACCTCCAGACAGCTCAGTCAAAGACTGCTTCCAAACCTTGCCCAAGCATACTTTGACTTCGAGACCGTCACTGATCTCTTTGCCTTCGGGCGGATCCAGCTTGGCTGTGTTGCCAGGCAGCAGGTCGTTGAAGACCAGTCCAAAGTCTTCGTTCACCTTTGACCAAGTCTTGTATAATGCCTCCTTCTTGTACTCATCGAGTGTTGCGATGGTTTCCTCGATCTTCTTCTTGTCCTTGATGACGGTGCGCATCATCTGCTTCAGCGCCGTCTCCTTCTTCTCGACGCTATCGATCGTTGCCATGACAGCCGGATTGATCTTCTTCTTCATGCCTTGGAAGCGCTCAGTCACATTCTTGAGGTTCGACTTGCTCTGCGCAATGTCCTGGCCGTGGAAATCATATGGGGTTCCAGGCTTGCCGAAGGAATTCTGTTCTTCGTGAATCCAGTCATGCTCCTTCTCAAGCATCGTCACAGCTTGTTGAGCTCCCTGCTGTGCCTTGACGAAGTTTTCAATGGCGTGGCCGAGCTTCTGGGACTCAAGCTTCTCGTCGGAGATCTGCTGTGCTTTGCGTTTCGAGGCGTGCTCCAGGTCTGTGATCTCATCGTCGAAGCTGCTCAGCTTCTTTCGCTCGTCATTCAGTGCGGCCTCAGCCTCTTCGTGTTGTCTTGTGACTTGCCGACCATTCTTTTGAATGATCTGCAGCTCTTCTTCATGTCCTTTCAACGTGGTTTCGGCATCGTGCAGCTCTTCTTGAGCGGCAGACAAGTCGCTGCCCGTCTGTTCCGCATCAATGTTCGCATCGCGCACCTCTTGCTGCAGTGGCTTGATCGAGCCTTGAGCCTTCGCCAGTGCCTGCTTGAGCTTATCGAGATCGCCCTGTAGCTGTTCAAGCTTAGCCCCCTTGTTGGACGAGAAGTCTTTCATGTCCTTTTCGATACGCTTCACATCTTGTTCGGCTTCGGATTGTCGCTTCTTGGCAGCCTGAATGTTCTCCTTCAAGGCAGCGATCGTCGTCTTCATCTCCTGCACCGAAGCAATAATGCTGCTGGACGAGTTGCTGGCAATCTGCGACTCTGCCAGCTGGATCTCATGTGTCTTGAGATCCAGGTCTTGCTTCAGTTGCCGACCACTCTTCAGCTTATGCGCGTCTTTCGAGATCGCATCTTCCAGCTTGGCAAGTGTCGATTCTTCTTGCTCGAGTGCCGAAGTTATAGCATTGAGCTTCTGCAACTTTAGCAAGACGCCACTACCTGATGCTGCTGAGCCACCAGAGAGGGTACCACTTGGATCATACACATCACCCTCGACAGTCACACTCTTCAGTCTGACGGATGGATCGAATGTGACTTGCTTCGCCGTTGCGGGATCAGCACAAACCAAGGTGTTACCGAAGACGTACTCCATAGCTTTCTCAACTTCATGTGCATATCCGATGAGATTGATGGCCAAGTGTACCTTGCCAGGTGCCAGCTTTTGTGCGTTACTCACTCGATCTGCCGGCGCTCGACGGGCATCGATCTTGTCCAGGGGTACAATAGTCACACGTCGTCTTAGCTTGCCGTTGTCGATGAGTGCCGAAGAGGTCTTCGCGCTGTCGACGACCACATTGTAAAGTCGTCCTCCCGCACAGATCTCCAAGGCCGTGCTTGCTTCTGTCGAGTTGGCTGGTAGGTTGAAGAGTTGAGCAACGAGACCCTTGACGCGTCTTCTGCCGAAGTTGGGCTCCGGGTCTGAGTATGAAAAGTCCAGACCTTGAACTTGTCTTCGGAGACTCTCTGCTTCGCCTTGCAAATGCCGTATCCGTTTCTCCAATTGGGTCTTCTGTGCTGGCTGTTCCTCTTCTTTGCCTGGCTCGAAGCCGAGCTTTTCGAGCTCTTTCTGATGCTTAGCGGCTTGTGTTCGAAGCGACTCAAGGTCTTTTAGAAGGCCAGCATTCTCCTTCTCGGCCTTCTTCGCTCGAGGTTCATCCTCCTTGATTCTGGATTCGAGATGTGTGATCTTCAGTTTGGATTGCTCAATCTCTGTACCGGCCTTGCTGGCATTATCTCTTGCCGCAGTGAGCTGTCCAGCATAGCCGCCATCAGAGCCCGCGTTCGAAGAAATGCCAGTCTGCAGTGTCTGAAGCAACTCTTCTTTCTGCTCCACCTCAGCCTTTTGCTCCTCGATCTGCTTATTGGACGTCTCGAATTGTTCCCTTAGTCGCTGGTGCGCCTCGGTTTTCTGCTTGAGCTGCTTGTCCAGATCTTTCACAGATGACTGTGCTTTTTGCAATCGCTCTTGCTCTTCCGCGATTGAGCCCTGCTTCAGCTCGACCACTGTCTTGAGCCGCTCCAGCTCCTTCGAATACTCTTTCACGGCCTCTTCCAGCTTTGCGAAAATCCCACCCTTTCGCAGCTCCTTGTCTCGTGCTGCGCGAACCTTCTCCATATCTTCTTCGAGCACCCCAATCTCTCGTTGCAGCTTTTCGCCATTCTCTTCAAGATGAGCCACGCGCTGCTTCTTCTCGGCTAAGTCCTGCGCACTTTGCTGTACCTTCTGTTTCGACTTGGTGTAGTCGTAGGCAACCACCAACCTCGTCAGACGCTCGAGATCGCTCTGTGTGCTCTGGAACTCCAGAAATGCTCGCTTCTCATTTCGTAGCTTGTCAAGTTTTGGCTCGATTTCCTCCTTCAAGAGGCCCTCAAGCTCCTCTACCTTGGCCTGCTTCTTGTTCATGGTTTTGAGTGCCTTCTCGCGTCTGTCCTCGAACATACGCGTGCCTGCCGCCTCTTCCACCATGCCCAAGATCTCTGTGCTCTTCATGTTGAGGACCTTTGTGATTTTCCCCTGCATGATCAAGAAGTTTGGGTTGTTGATGTTCAGCTGGACACTCTGGAAGAGGTTCTGGACCGTCTGTTGCTGGGCACGGTGTCCATTGATGAGATATTTGCTTGTGCCGCCCAGCACGATCTGCCTCGTAACACTGATGCTGCCATAATCCTCGAAGCCGATTGGCGATTTTGACTTGTCGCTGTTGTCGAAAACCAGGGTGACGGACGCTTTTGTGATGCCGGCCTGACCACGCTTGTAGATGAGGTCGCTTGCGCCACCGCTGGCTCGGAGGAGCTCGAACTTGCCAATTCCTAGGCAGAAACAGATGGCATCTAGGATATTCGACTTGCCGGATCCGTTCAGACCAGTAATCGCATTGAAGGTCTGGTCCCAGCCAGAGATGACAGTGCGAACCGCGTAGGACTTGAAGCCGTCGATGATGAGCTCGGTGATGCGCATGTTGAGTTATTGTTGCGCTCAGGCGATGTTTCTTCGCGAGTGATTCAGGCGTGCATCGATCGATATTGGTCGCTGTTACAGTGGTCGTGACCACAGAAACGTGGAATTATCGTGGACTCGTGTGAAGGCGGGACCGACTCTATCGTGGTCGCATGAGTCCCGTGTCGTCTACCGCAAGCTGTTCGACATCCTCTCGGCGTTGGTCGTGGTTGGCGAATGCGAATTGTATGGACAAGGCCAATGTTTTCGTCACTGTAAACAATGATCCCAAGCACGCGTTTAGCGCGATAATCAAAGCGGTATTCGGCACACGGTCGAGGCTAAAAGGAACTCCTCGAGTCTCGGATATCCATTCACGTGTTTCTAGCAAGCCGAGTTGCAATCGATGCTCCGAATGTACCTCTGCTTCCTCCGGAACTAGGCGGGCAATCCCGGCCTGATCATCAAACGCCGCGATTGCACGCTTGCACGCGTCTTCACACACAAACTCAATGCAGCTGAGCCATTTTTGCCTAACTTTGGCAACCGCGCGTTGTACTCTTCTCCGTGGAGTTAGCAGAGGGCAGACGTGGCAGATCGCTCCTCGCCAATAAAGTATATGGAAGCACGACATGCCCTCACACGCAAAACACCATGACCGTGCCGTCTCTGGTCGTTCCTACTCGCACGCTGCCCAGGGCTCGGATCAGATAACGAGGATCTAAGCGGCATCCCGGCGTCTCTGCGAGCTCCGACGCGGGAGGCATGCATGCAATACGCATCTCCAGTCTCTGAAAAGGACCTGATACTCACTCCGCCTCCTCAAATCCTCTACCTTGCAACATCACAATGGAGACGTAAGGTCAAGTCCTGTGGAGGGCGAATACAGATGCAGCCCGGCTACTGTCGCCGAAGCAATTGTTCTGTCGATTCGGATTGACTGACCGCTCGTGAGATGCGAGCTGTGAGTCCTCCGTCCGCCGTTGGCATGCTGCACCACACCTCTGACTCGGACACAGGAGTATGACTACCTTTTCTTGTGCGCCTGGAAGGGTAGGTGCGAACCTTAGGATCGGTCTCAAGCAATACTCGAAAAACTACTACACCACTGGTCCAATTCCGGCGACCAATGGCAAACATGCAGCCCAGAGGATCGAAGACCCAGAAACGCAACGAGAACTTTTCGTCAATGTCCTCAATGCAAACGCCACTCGACGAGATGCGAAGCAGTATCTTGCACGCTTCAAGTCTCCAAAGACGGAAAACTCAGATATCGACTCGAAGCTTTCTGCGGCCCAGGAGGAAAGGAATGCTCGCCACCAACGAGATCAGAACCGAGTCGAGCGTCTTGGTGTTAATTTGGGAGGCATGTACGCACCTGCACGAGCTATTGCGAGCACAGCTCAATTCGCACAGCACGAGGATGTGCAACCTCAGACCACGTCTCGACAGGAGCTACACGTAGCATTGACATGTCTCAGGTCACCAGAGACGGTAGAGGATCACACATTGGATGGGCTGGCGAGGACTCTAGCCCAGCTCGTCAGACTCGACATGAAGATTGTGCTGGTGCTGGATGGCAATGAGCTTGCAGCAAGCAAACCAGCTGACCGCAGAGCTCACCGAAAACACCTCGCAGAGCAGGCTGACCGTCTCTGCGACTTCATCGACAGACACAACCCGGAGGGCGCCAGAGCCGTCATGAACGCGCTTGAGCTGGCAGATGAAGGCAAAGACATCAATGTCACTATGCCTAACCTTCTACTCGATCCATTGGGTCGAGGCATGGTACCCGTCATACCATCGCTCGCATACACAGTCTCTGGCCAACTCGTACCAGTGTCAGTATCAGACACCATGACTGGACTCACCAAGCACCTCACAGGACGTGACAAGCTCTCTGTGCCTCCCAGAATCCGGCACAAATCTGCCTCAGTGGACCGAGTCATCCTCCTTGACTCGATCGGCGGCATACCTAGTAAGGACCGTGGGGACGGCGCGCATGTGTTCGTCAATCTACAGCAAGAATTTTCCATGATTGGGCAGGAACTGGAGGAGTACGCCGCAGAAGCAGCTGAGGACAGCGAGTCTTTTGGACGACACACAATCTACGAGCAGCATCGCAAGAACATGGAACTCGCTAGAGACTGCCTAGACCTGCTACCATCATCTGCATCCGCGGTAATTGTGTCGCCTCAGGAGGCCGCCAGCTCTTCTACGAAATCGACTGTGCCGACTGCCGGAATCGGTACCAGAAGACAGAAGAATCCCCTGATACACAATCTTCTCACCAACAAGCCACAAGTTTCCTCTTCGCTACCAGCCGCTCGCTTTCACGTGGACGAGAGCGAACACGGTCATCAGCACAATGCAACTACGGTTCTCCGAAGAGGGATGCCACTGGTAATCATCCCTGCCGCTCCTCGAGCTGTAGGTTGGCAGGTACCAAAGAGTGACATGTCGGAGCTCAGTCTGGAGGACGATTCGCGAGTCGACCTACCTCGACTTATTAGCCTCATCGAGGACAGCTTCAGGCGTAAACTTGACGTCAGACACTATCTAGATCGTGTCCGAGGCCGTGTCGCTGGCTTGATCGTCGCTGGTGAATACGAGGGCGGAGCCATCCTGACCTGGGAGATGCCGCCAGGAACCAACGATCCGAGTCGCATGGTGCCTTACCTAGACAAATTCGCCGTCTTGCAGACATCTCAAGGCTCCAGCGGCGTCGCTGACATCGTGTTCCAATCGATGGTGCGAACTTGCTTTCCGAAGGGTGTCTGCTGGCGAAGCAGGAAAGACAACCCCGTCAACAAGTGGTACTTTGAACGAGCAGCTGGTTCAT
Source organism: Dothistroma pini CBS 116487 (assembly GCA_002116355.1). Classification (NCBI taxonomy): domain Eukaryota; kingdom Fungi; phylum Ascomycota; class Dothideomycetes; order Mycosphaerellales; family Mycosphaerellaceae; genus Dothistroma; species Dothistroma pini. The sequence continues at coordinate 1,808 of MWSO01000565.1, read as the reverse complement.
GGCAGATTCCTGACAGCAATTGGACCATGTTCTGGACTGGCGAAGGTGTCGTAGAGAACGATCAGAAGTGGAACGATTATGTGGGCGTTTGCAGAGAGATTGGTCCTAGCTGGGCTGATGGCAAGAAGCCCGACTGAGGACAGAAACGCTCGACCATTGCCACGACGCATAGTCTGGAGACGTTTTGTTAACTCCGAGCTGTAGCTGCGGCCAATGCCATGACCAAGCTTTGCTTAAGGATACGCTAAGGCCAATGTGGAAAAGACTGCGGCCGCTTGCGATGTGCGAGACATACTGGAAGGGCTGACGGAAGTCCTGGGCAGATTGCTGCACGGGGCCAATGGCTTTAGAAGACTATCGCCGCCAGTTTTGGTCAACATGTAACGCTTCGTACTGGGACATGCAGCGAGGTAGATACAAAAGAACAGTGTCGCTCCCGAAGGAGAGCACTTAAGCTCCCTGGTCATCGTCCAATTCTCTTCCGCCCATACTTCTTCTGCGCTACATCTCTGACTCGAGAACTCAAGCCAACTCCCCTCTGCATCTCAAGTCTCATACAACAGACCCTCCCATCACAACCATACCACCACCACCACGCAGAGCCTGGAACCCCATCGAATGTGCCAGTACCTTCACCCCTCCCTCTCATCTTCAACCCAGGCACTGACACTCCTCAACAGGCAACTACACCACAAACCAAAAATGTCTACAATGACATTCACCTAGCCATCTCTCCCCTGAAAGCCAACTTGACCTGCAAAGCCATCTTCATCTCCGGCGCCTCCCAAGGCCTCGGGAAAGCCATGGCGATCTCCTTCGCTACAGCTGGAGCCTGTAAGACCGTAATCGGCGCAAGGTCAGATCTGTCCAGCACTGAGACTGAAGCGAAAACCGCAGCGAAGGGAGCTGGGAGGGCGGAGCCAGATATCTTGAAAGTTAAGCTTCACATTATGGATCAGGGGAGCGTGGAGGCTGCGAAGGAGGTGGCGGAGAGGGAATTAGGGGATGTGGATGTGGTGATTAAAAATGCCGGGATTCTGAAGGGGAGGGGGATGGTCGCAGATTCGGATCCTTTGAGTTGGTGGCATTGCAGTGAGTTCCTCTGCCCTCAACATCTCCTTTCCATACGCCCGCCTCTAACTTCACAATCCAGTGGACGCAAACCTCTCGCGGCACATACCTCACACCGCGCTCCTTCTTGCCTCGACTTTTGAAGAGTGAATTGAAGACTCTGATTACCGTCTTCAGCGTTGGCGCACGCTGCATCTCCCCCAGTATCTCAGCGTACCAAACCTCCAAGCTTGCAGTGCTGCGCTTTACCGAGTTTGTTGCGGCAAATTATAGAGACCGAGGAGTCATTGCATTTGCGATGCATCAAGGGGAATATCCTGACCGATATCGTGGGCAATGGGGAAGGTAAAAAACTCTGCTAGATCAACTGAAAGCTCGCGCCAGCGTGGCGATGATGCTAATATGATGGACAGGAATGGTCCCCAAATTCAAAGCCGTCTTTACAGAAACACCATAGATTTGTGCGGATTCGATGGTATATTTGTGGAAAGAGAGACGGGATCGGTTGAGTGGACGGTACATCAACACGTGCTCGGACCTGGAGGAGTTGTGTGATAAGCCATTTAGGAAGGGGATCGTGGAGGGCGATGTGTTGAAGATGAAGCTGATCGTGCCGAATGAGGATCCTAGACAGGACGTGTAAGAGCCTCGAGGAGAGGGTTTGACGGTCCATATCGCAGTGCTTCCACAGCTCTCTTCATCACCCACTCGAACCTCGCCACTCATCAATCCGTGTT